>SKCR01042575.1:0-173821 GCA_019454045.1 Zanthoxylum bungeanum
ACGTCACCGATCTATTTAGATCAGACCTCCGCTTGTTCGTTGGGTGTGGACTCATGCTCATGATATCATGTGTGTATCAAGAAAGGATCCGTCAGTTCTGTGTACAGAGCATCCATTTGTGATTAGCAATCTATTAAATCTATGGCCATAGTATACTTCGGAAGAGAGTTCCCAATGTTATTTAGAGATTGCTAATTGATACGTCGACGAGATCATTCATATAGAGATTTGACGTTTATATCTATATCTATGGGATAATCCGGATACCTGTGACAGAGGAATTATACGTATGTAGTGACCTCGACCTGTATGATTCAATGAGTTTATCCGTGGTCGTCATAATTTACGGGTGGGTGAATTATGGACACGAAATTAGATTTCGTGACCGATATGCCTGAATCTAGAGAGTCTCACTAATGAAATATACTCGTAGAGCACTAGGGCGACTGTTATAAATAATACTGATTATTTATAACTCGTTTAATCGTTAAACGAAAAATACATGCAAACGGAACCTAATGGTCATTTCCGAATTAATGTGTATTTGTATTTAATACTTGATTTTATTAAATACACATTAATTAAATATCAAATTGTGATATTTGGCATATATCATTAATATATGTATTTGAGATATTTAATGTAAATATATAATACATATATTTAAGATATTTGTATTTAATTATTTAATTGTTTAATTGTTAAATAATTAAATTAATTAAAATTATAAATATCTTTATAATGATTTTTGCTTTTTAATGGCTTGATATTAGTGGTCCATTTGGTGTTTGCTTTATTAAAGATAATTGTTAACTTTATTAAAGCAAATGGTGTGCCAATTAAATTAAAACAAAAATTAAATAAAAGTTATTTATTTCTTTTGTTGATTATTCGGCCAATATAAAACAAAAAGGATATACAAAATGGTTTGTGGTTCCATTGTTGTTCCAGAGAGCAAAGAGCATTTTTGATGAAGAAAGAAAGGAAACCAAAGCAAAATTTGAATTTTTTGTAAGTAATTTCATTTTTCCTTCTACATGAAAATTGTTTCAATTTATCTTAGCTACAATTTATGTTGCTAATTTAATGTCTCAACTCTATGGGTTTGTAATTATATGTGTTTAGAGCTTGTTGGATGTGATTAGCATGTATGTTTAATTTATAAGCTTATTACTGTAATTAAGCTTAGTAAATTAATTAGAAAATTAAAGTTGCCATTCTAGAGTTAATTAGCCATTAATAATTGGCCTAGAATTGTTCTTGATTAATTTCATGATGGTGAGATTTAATTGGTGTGGTAATTCGAAGATTAAAGTATTGAATTTTATCAATTTAATGTAAATTGCCCAATTTGAGTAATTTATGAAATTAGGATTCTTAACCCACTCAAATTTTGGGGCTTTTCATATATATAATATAATTTGATGTATATTTGATGTGTGGCAAATTTGGGATTGATTGGATTTGATCTTGATGTGTTTTGAACAAATTGGGCCAAATTGCAATTAATGAAAAGTTCAGGGGCTGTTTCGTAATTCTGGAAAATTACTGGGAAGTTTGTGCAAATCTGAAAAAGTTTCTGGTTTTGTTGCAAAATTGTAAAAATTATTTTGGGATTGATTTGGAATCAATTAAATATGTAATTGACATATTTAAAAAAAAAAACTAAAATGATTAAATTGCAAAACTTTGGGGTCTTATTGCAATTAATGATAAATCTGATTTTTCTCATAAAAATTCAGTTTTTATTTATTGAGTAATTAGAATAAATTAGTTTATTTTTAATTGCCCAAGAAAAATATTTATCGGAAATTATTTCGGAGTGAAAATACGTGAAAACGGTGAAAAACGGAGTTACCGGGTAACGGCAGCCCAAACAGTGAACTGTGCACTGTTCGGGCAGCCCACGAAATGTCCAAATGTTTTGGGGGCTGACCTGGGCAGTCCCCATGAGCATTGGTCGGTCGGTTCGGCCGGAAACGCGTTTTATGCTATTTTACGGAAAAATGTTTTCGCAAAAGTTTCGCAATGTTTCTATATTATTTATGTCGTTATATGATATCGAATAAATACGTTTAGGTGAAATATGAATGAATTATTAATATTGGATATTAAATAATTTATTTGTAAGTTTAAAAAAATTTTAAACTATGATTTCGCCCGAACCGCGCTCCTTCCGCTGCGCCTCTCTGATTTGACCCCAACAATTTTGAAGTACATTCTATGATTCGTATTCTAATTAAGTTACCTATAAAGGTTATCGCATGAACCACAAATTCATTTGGCGAAGTGAAGTAATGCTAGCGGGACTCCAAATATGTGAGTGGACACTTTTTGCTTGAGTTGATTTTTCATTGTATTGTTTTTAAATATAGACTTACTTTTCCGCATTTAGGGCGCTAGCCAAGTTTAATTTCAAATTATATTTTGAAAAAGAATGTTTTGAAAAATGATTTAGAAAAATGATGATTACAAAAACATGATTTTATGTTTTCAAGGCATGGGAAAAAATCCATCTTAGTATGTAACTTGACTCAGATATAGAATTGACAGATTCAAAAATCGTGTGCACACGTAGTTTAGGATTAAAGATGATAGATACCCCTATATCCTAGATTCAGAGTCTGGAGGACATCATAAATCCGTACTCCGGCTCCAGATTTGTGGCTTGGGGGACGGCGATACGTAACTCCCCAAGACCACCAAAGTTCTGGGCTAGGGGGACGGCAATACGTAACGCCCCTAGACCCTAGGTTCAGGGACAAGTAGGGTTGGTGCTCCGAGTGGCAATCCAGATAGTATTTATGTCTGATTCATAAATACGAACAGTTCCATTTTCCATAATATTACTAATTTAACGGTAGCACCCTTGTCTTTTATATGCTTATTCGATCTAATTACGATTAGATATCTGATTACGATTAGATTGAAACTGAATCTGGTTCAGTGATACGTGTATATTAGACAAAGACCCTAGGATTTACAGTATAGTCCGCAGTTACAACGTAGTTTGTAATTGACATTGGGAAGCGCACTATTAGTTGTATATCCTTAAATAAAGTTCATGGTCAAGATTTACTAACACAGGTCGGTTAGTAAAATCCGCTGAGACCAGTACATGTCATATATCGTGACTTGGTCTGATGGTTTATCCCAGTGAACCATGAGTCTTGGGAGACTCGTATAGACATGTAGGTGTTTATTTGATAAGACACTGAACAACTCACTGAAGTTTTCCTAATAGATGGTACACCAACGTCAATAGGAACCTTCTTGAGTTGAGCTAGCATAGTGGTCATTCGACTTAAGATACCATCGTGGATATATGAGCTATCCTCCACACTTTGATGGCAGTCACGTCAACGATCTAGCCATGATCAGACCTCCGTCTGTTCGTTAGGTGTGGACTGATGCTCATAATATCCTGTGCGTATAAAGACAGAATCTGTCAGTCCTGTGTACAGGGCATATGCATCATCACGTGTTTACGATCTAGTAAATCCACGGCCGTGGTATAACTTCGGAAATTAGTTCCGAGTGTTATTTAGAGATCGTAAATTGAAAGTCGACTGTATTATACCGAACGAATTTGATGTTCTCATCTATATCCCAGGTATAATACAGATAGCCTGTGATGGAGGGATTATACATATGCTATGACCTCGACTTGCATAGTTTAGCGAGATTATATGTGGTCATCATAATCCATGAGTGGGTGGATTATGGACACGAAATTAGATTTCGTGACAGATAAACCTAAACTTAGAGAGTCCCACAATATGAAGTGTACTCGTTGAGAACTTGAGCAACTTGATATGAATAATACGGATTATTCATAATACTTCATCGGATTAAATGAGTTAATTCGGATCGTTTAATCGTTAAACGACAACACATGCATTTAATGAATTTTGTCCGCTAATAATTATTGTGTATTTGTATTTGATACATAATACGATTAGATACATATTAATTATTTGTCAAATGAGATTTTGACACATGCCATAAATATATGTATTTATTATTTAATGTAAATAAAATACATATATGGTTGTTAATTGATTATTTATTATTTAATTGTTAAATAATTAAAGATTTAATATTTATCCATTTATCATTAATTAAATGATACTTGGTGAGATCTAATTGTAACATTTGGAATGCATTATATACACTTTATTTGTGTCCAATTTTGATTGGATATTATAAAGTATATATTCAATTTTATTTGATAAATTGAAAAATAATAAAAGCCCCTAAACCCTTGTTATTTTCGATCATGTTGACCTTTAAAAAGAAAAAGTTGTTTCTCTTTCTTCTACCATTCATCTGCTGCCGAAATAACAAGAACAGAACCCACAAATTTTTGTTTGATAAAAGCATGAAAGAAAAGGGAGAAATGTCAAGAAAAAGTTTGGTGGATTTTGGGAATTAAAGGTAATTCAATATTCCTTTGAGCTTGAAATTTGATTTCTTATTTTCTTGATGAAATAGTATGATTCTAGGGTTTCTTTTCTTTTAAAATTTGGGGCTTTTGTGTTTGGTGGTTGGAAATGGAAGATAAGTGCATGAAGTGGAATTTGATGGAATTAAAGTAATTTCATTCTAATTTTTGTTCAAAATTTTTTTGGACATTAAGTTTCCATTCTAGAGTTATTGATCCACTCTAAATAGCCTAGAATTGTTCTTGGGTTGTTCATATGTGGTTGGACTCATTTGGTGTTTCATTATTTTGATTAATCTTGGTAAAAAAATTGGATTTAAGCATGATATATGGACTGTTTTTGGTTACTGATCAGACCTGGAAAATTTCCTGTTTTTGTGATGAAAATGTAGTCTTTAGAATGTTTTGGATGTAATTTGGGTGTTGGCACAATTGCCGGAAAGTG
This sequence comes from Zanthoxylum bungeanum, assembly GCA_019454045.1. Taxonomy (NCBI): domain Eukaryota; kingdom Viridiplantae; phylum Streptophyta; class Magnoliopsida; order Sapindales; family Rutaceae; genus Zanthoxylum; species Zanthoxylum bungeanum. Next base: position 4,890 of record SKCR01042575.1, read on the forward strand.
TTTCCCACTTGCAATAAGCGAAAACGGCCAAAAATAGCGTTACCGGGTGGATTTTGAGCTAACCGAGTGACGGCTGTCCAAACAGTGAATCTGTCACTATTCGGGCATCCCATGAACTGCCCCGACACTATTGGAGCTGACTTGGGCAGTTTCCAAAAGTGTCGGGTAGTCGGTTCGGTCAAAAACCTGTTTTAGGCAATTTTACGGAAAAACAGTTTTCGTAAAAGTTTCGCGAGTTTTCAACTTGTTTATGTCAATATTTGATATTGAATAAATAGGTATAGGTGAAATATGAATAAATTATTCATATTAGATATTGAATAATTTATTTGGTATTTTGAAAAAGTTTTAAAATACGATTTCGCCCGACCCGCGCTTCCGCTGCGCCCCATCGCCCAAAACCTCAACATTTATCATGTCACAAACGTAGGATATCATATAGCGACGATAATTTCGAAGTACATTCCATGATTCGTATTATAATTAAGTTACCTATAAAGATTATCGCAGGAACCACAAATTCATTTGGCGAAGTGAAGTAATGCTAGCGGGACTCCAAATATGTGAGTGGACACTTTTTTCTTGAGTTGATTTTTCATTGTATTGTTTTTAAATATCAGACTTACTTTTCCGCATTTAGGGCGCTAGCCAAGTTTACTTTCAAATTATATTTTGAAAAAGAATGTTTTGAAAAATGATTTAGAAAAATGATGATTACAAAAGCATGATTTTATGTTTTCAAGGCATGAGAAAAAAATCCACCTTAGTATGTAACTTGACTCAGATATGGAATTGACAGATTCAAAAATCATGTGCACACGTAGTTCAGGATTAGGGATGATAGATACCCCTATATCCTAGATTCAGAGTCTGGAGGACAGCATAAATCCGCACTCCGGCTCCAGGTTTATGGCTTGGGGGACGGCGATACGTAACGCCCCAATACCACCAAAGTTCAGGGACAGGGGGACGGCGATACGTAACACCCATAGACCCTAGGTTCAGGGACAAGTAGTGGCATGTTTTTGGGGATGACAATATGTAACGCCCCAATGTCATGAATTTGCACTCCTGGCTCTAGTTAGGCGTATGGGGGGACGGAGATACGTAACGCCCCAATGCGTCAGGTTTTCAACTGACATTCAGAAATATTTTTTCAGAAATAGATTTTCAGAATCGGATTTTCAAAGACATACTTACAGAAAAGATAGTTTTAAGAAATAATTTTCAGAATGAACTATTTTATGAGGAGTTCAGAGAATTACAAATCAGAAGTAGTTTTTAGGAAAGTTTTCCAGAAAGGAAGTTGTTTCGAGATAATGGAAGTGATTTTAGAAAAAGATGATTTGAGATGAATTTTGTTTTAGAACCATGGATTTACAAAGAGTATTTTAGTACCTATTTCTAAACTGTCCACTTATTTAGGTCGTTCAAACGGTCTAACCCCCACTCCCAATTTCTTTGGTTTACAGGTTTATCCGGAGGACGAGCTCAAATGATGGATACTGATGGCAGTCACTAAGGTATTCGGTCCACCAGGTCAAGTCAGAAACAGAGCTCAGTTCAGTCAGAGTCAGGAAATGTCATATATCATATATGTTATATAGTAAAGATTACATATGTAATGCATTATCAGTGTTCACTATCAGAGTTGTAATGTGTAGTAAAATTGAGTACTTAGTACGAAAAGTGTTATTTATTTATGTTGATGAGTTGGGCATTGGTCTCATGCATGAGTTTATATATGAAATGAGATTAGCAGTTGTCAGAGAGTTAGAGGATCAGGGGGATATGATGGCCTATTCCCTATCGGTGGACCCGGCTATCGATCCGGTTCGGTTCCGAATCGGAACTGAACTAACCGGTTCCGAATGGAACCGATTTTTTTTTTCAATTTTTAATAAATATTTTTTTTAAAAATATGAGATTAAAAAATTTATTTAAATTTATGAATTTATTTAGATTACATTAAATTACAAATAAAATTCTTAACTACATAAAATTAAAAATAAAACTATTAAATTAAAGAGCTTGAAATTAAATTTTTAAAAACTTAAGTTGCCTACGTATCCTCCAGTGGTAAGAGGAATCAAAGCTCATGTAGTTTCATTACAATTTTAAGATAGTTCTTATTGAAATTTACAATTATTTACTTATTGATCAATCATCATCAATCATCATTATCAGTTCATGTTGATCCTTCAGCTCCCATTCCGCTTGCACTTGCAGATGCATTGTCGAACAAGTCTTCAAAGTCATCATGGGCATCTTCTTGTTGTCTCAGATCAGCTCGGGTCCAATCATCCACACATGCTGTTGCTTCTAAAGTACTTAGATGTAATGAAGACCGTCTTGCTTCCAATATATTGTCTCTAATGCTGAAAGCTTGCTCAACCACAACGGTGGAAACAAGTGTTGCCAGCAACTCTTTAGAAATAATTGATAATACATAATATACATTTTCGTATCGGTTCCATCAGTCAAGGATTTGAAAATTTTTACTCACTAAACTTTTAGTAGGAAACTCAAAATTAGTAGATAAATAATTATATAATTTCGGGGTTGTTAGTCGTGTTATCCTTATGTTTTTTATTTATTGTAGTAACCAACGATCACCTACGTTAAGTCTTGTTTGTATTACGGTTTTGCTACTACTAGATTGTCCTACTGATTGCAAGTTATATCTTCTAACATTATCATTAAATAATTCTATTGAATCAAATTTTATTTTAGCTATAATTGCTGCAATATCAATTTCATCTATTATTTCTAAATATCCATAGTAAGCTTGTAATACACTATTGATAAGTGGTATATATATCACTATTTCTCACTCATTTAACCAAATATTTTGTATAGTTTCTTGAGTTTTGTGAACGTTTTGATGTGTTTTATTGTTATTTTGCAGATAAATAAAGTTTGGGAAGCATTGGAAGCAATTTGGGCACAAAACAGAGAAAATTGGACAAAAGGGCATTTTCGTAATTTTACGCGTCGCGACGCGCAAGCCTATGGCGTCGCGACGCCTAATATGCACCAAGACTTGCTAACGTGCACCGGGTACACAAGTCAGAATCAGAGAAAATTTTGACTTTGCTAACGTGCACCGTGTCACGTGTCACCATCACAACCGATCTACTAACGTGCGTCGTGCCACGTGTCATCATCCTACGGTGCCGACAGTCTCTATCGCCACGTGTTGCAATGTGTCACTACACGTGTCTGCCACGTCATCGTCCACATCACCGGTTGACCAAGTCAAAATGCCACATCATCGCCACGTCATCATCAACCAATCACAGCGTGCCACGTGTCATCATTCTATGGTGCCGACAGTCCCTTTCGCCACGTGTGCCACGTCAGCGCCAATTATTGACTCACTTATCCGAAATTGACACGTGGCAGATAAGAATCTTCATCAGCTAATCAGAAGCCGCCACGTGTCACAATAATTGAGCACCCAACCACCTTGCCACATGTCACCTTATCACCTTATCTAGAATTTGAGCCGACGAACCAGAAGCTGCCACATAGACAATCACCACCATCGCGACGCCAGCTTGGCGTCGCGACGCCAGACCCCTACTGACGCCTATAAATTCAGCTCGATTTCAGAATTCAAATCATGCATTCCTTGAGTTTTGTAAGGACTTTAAGGATTGCATCTTGTGTGTTTAAGTTTTTGTAATTTAAATTTAGCATTTTTTTCTTTTAGTATTTTTTAATTATGCACTTTTACTTTTTGTAATAAAATTTTATTTTATTTTATTTTTCTTCTTTTATGTTCAGTAGTTAATTTACCGTTGGGGTAAAAGGTGAATCATTTAATATAATTATCTAGGTAAATCTCACTTAATTATAATTTATAAATTATAATTTAACCGGATTAATTAATGTCAGACTTTATTACCGCCTATATGGTCGGTCTAAATATAAATTACTTTACCGCCTATATGGCTGGTGTAATTGGACTAAATGGATTACCGCCTATATAGATGGTTTTAAATGTTTAACATTATTAATTCCTGAGAAATCAGAACATAATAATTTATATATTATAATAAGTGAGATTCTTAGAAAAGAAATATTAAATGTGGATCCTCTAACCCCAGCATTTTATTTTATTCTAGGGAAATGATGAAATAGAATATTACTAGGTTTAATAATTGATTTTCTTTTTATGGGCAATTCTTTAGTTTGTTTATTGAGTCTTAAGCTTAATGCTTCTTGTTGTCTGATCACCAATAAGATTGATGTGGTAAACTTAAAATGAACTAGACATAGGGATTTTAGGTTTCAGCCTTACATTCAATAGCCCACGATCTTCCTTGAGGATATATAACCCTTTAATAGATTTCCTTACAGGATAGACATATACCTGTCGGGCGGGGGTAGCCATAATTGGAACTTAATCTTAATGAATCCAGGTAATTTGGTTGACATAGACATATGGTTCAATTGGGTTATACTGGGTATTTGCGTCTGACCATTGACAGAGGCTTTTGCATATTTTCGTGTTCCAGGCTAGCAATCTGATTTATTACACATAGATAAGAGAATCAATTCATCTTTAGAATAATATTGTGTGGAGTCACGACCCTAGATCTTTGAGTCTTTTCTTTTATTTTCCTTAGTATTTTCTTTTGAGCCTGTTTTTATTTTAATTAGCAAATCCACATTCAACCAACAAAAACAATCATTCTCTTCTCCCTATAATTAGATACTTCTAAATAAATAGTATCAATAATTAATAACAACAGTAGGAATTAAGTCCTCGTGAGATCGATATTTTTATACTACTTGAACGATACGTGCGCTTGCGTTATACGTGTGTGTTTACGCCGGTCAAGTTTTTGGCGCCGTTGCCGGGGACTTATTTTTCTTGAGTTATTAATTGTGAAGCTATCTAATTTACTTGTATCTAATTTTCTTTATTTTTATGTGTAATTTTTATTTATTTCTTTTGTTTTCAGGTGATTGAAAAATGGAACATTATTGGGAGATTGAAAGATTACGAGCTTTACTAGAAGAAGATACACCCCAAATCTGGGAGCAACGATTAGGTTTTCTGGGGCCTGTTGTCCAACCCAACAATTATCCCTGGATGTCAGAATCAAACAAAACTACATTTTCTCATCAAAACAAAATACGGAGATATGACATATGTAATGGTAACCACCCGAGGGATCATTGTGAGTACAACTACAATCCAGGGTGGCAGAGCTATCAAAATCCTTCATGGTATGAAGAACCATCACATTTCACAAAACCACATTTTCCATCTTATCCACCATCCATCCACGATCTTCTTCAAGAACCAGAACCATCAGAGGAAGATCAGTTGATTCACATGCTCAAAGATTGGTTCGAGGAATGAGAAGCTCAATTTTATGCACAAATTCAGAGTCAAGCGGTGTCTATACAGAGGATGACAGATCAAGTTAGACAATTAACAGATAACCTGAATCACATATCTCACGGAGAAAATTCAAATAATACTGAAGAAGCCTTCGGATATCCTGAGATTCATCATGATATCATAACAGAGGACGAAGCTGAACAATATCAAGAATCAGAGGTATCAGTTCAGGAGCCTGAACCAACAAAGTCTCAATTTGATTTTTATTATTCTGACTTTGACGAGGATAAAGAAGCTGAGCTATTTGTACCAACTGCACCAACAAAGGATGATGGAAATTTATTTCCTCCAAATGAAGATCTTGGAGCTTCCATTGCACAAATGTTTGAAGAAGATCTACCTGAGCCAATCATTTCACTCAGATCAGAGGATGCAGACCTAAAAACAGACATAACTTTACATCCTCAGATTGACACTTATGGAGCATGCATTTCACAGATGACGGATGAAGAATTGAATACAGAAATTTTAAAATACATCTATGAAGAAAATATGGAGCAAGAAAAAGAGCAAATGGAGGAGCAATTGTCAGACCAAATTGAAGATCCAGAGCATTCAGGCGAAACATCACTGTTTTGGGAAGTACAATTTAGAGATATCACCCAGAAGCTTGATAGAATGGAACCACCATTCCAAGTCAAGCACCATACGAGACCTCCTGATTTTATTTCTTTCTTTTAAGGAACCACTAGAGCAACAAATATAAAAAAGGTGGCACAGGCACGAAATATGACAAAATTCTTTTTGCCACTTTACTGTTGGAAGAGACCCTTCAAAAGAAACGCACATGGGATTGTCCTTAATCGGACGTCCAAAACGACGCTGAAACCTCATTGATAGATGAATTTCAGTCACGTCTGGCTGAAGACGAAAAATTTAGTGCTAGTAGGGAGGCAACCCATGCAATAATTTTAATTATTTATTTTATTTTGTGTATACATGTTGTAGAATTATTTTTAATTTTGTGTTATTTTTGAAGGAAAAATAAAGACGAAATATTTCAGACAAAGCAAGCCAGTGCAAGCGGGATTTTCACAAAATAAATTTGATAAAATTGCGAGGATATAAAGTCAATCCAGTAGAGACGGCCGAGTAAGGAGTCAGCTCTTGAGACGCATCCCAGTGGATCTATCTGTCGAAAGACTTGGTTTTGCTACAAAAAAAAATCCCACGTCGCGACATGAAAACCATGCGTGTCGCGACACTGAAGCCAGAAACACAAACCCTAACCCTAAAAACCGAGCGTCGCGACGCAAAAAGCAATTTGGCGTCGCGACGCACGTTTGATATCTGGACTTAAACCAGCAGCCGCCAGTCAGTTTCTGCACTTCTCACCTCCATCTTCTCGGCATTTCCTCTCAAAAGTCACCAAATCCAGCCAACTAAACACTGAAATCTTCATCTGAAATCATCAAAACACACAAACAAGCTACAAACTCCCATCATCTCCCTCGATTTCACCCACTGCCGAACCATATAACCCACGTCCGAGAGCCATTGATTTCTCCCATCGACGGCCAAGTCCTTCACCGAGCCTTCTCCAATCAAGCACACCCATCTCTATCATGACCGAGCCACTGCACCACCATTTTCACCGAGCCACCTCAACCAACAGCCGAGCCACTGTTGAGCCTCCAATCCCACGATCGAGAATCCACTGAGCCATTCTGAGCCACCCACTATCGAAATCAGCCATAACCGAACCACCGAAGAGCTTCCAACCTCCGGCCAAGACTCACGGTCGAAGCAACCCACGATCAACAGACACCCAAGACCGAGACCTTCCATCTTCAGATCCAGCTTTTCCAGAAATAAGATCACCATTTTTAGATTGGTAAAATCGTTCTTGAACTCTTCATTATCTCCTGAATTTCCAAATTTACAAGGAGGATAACCGAAAATTGTGTGAATTTGTGGATACTTTGTATGGTTAATTTTGTTAAAAATTGGATGCTGTTGGATTTGAAATTGTGGTAGTGAAGAGGGATAGCCGAAAATTGTAAGAATTTGTGGTTGATTAATTTTGTTGAAATTGGAGGGTTGTGAACTTGGAAGTTTGGTAGTGTGTAATTGGCAGATTTCTGATTTGAGGATTGACTGATCGGTTGAATTCGTAGATTTTGGGGCGAAGGTTGTTGTGTTGTGATAAATTTGGGTTGAATTTGAGGAATTTGGAATTTTTTAGAGGAGACCTTGTCAAAATTTTCAAAAATGCCGCTGAAAAGATCCAGGGCATCGACATCTGCCGCACCCAGTTTTGACAGCTTTAAATTTGTATCTGCTGCTGCGGAGAAGAGATACGAGGAGGGAATGACCCGGAAATATCATATTATGGAGAAGGGTTTTGACATAAACCTCGGGTTGTTCCCTAAAATTGACAGGATTATAGCAGATCGGCATTGGCAAAAGCTTTGCCAGTAACCCCATCCCGCCTTGGTATCAGTAGTACGGGAGTTCTACGACAATGCTTTCGAGCATCGGGCGTATGAAGTGATGGTCCGAGGTCAACAGGTAGTATTTGATCCTACAACCATTAACAGATTCTATGGGCTGCCTGATATGGAGGTTGATGAGTACTCTGTTGTGAAGGAGGAGATTGATATTGTGCATTTGACAGAAACTCTGTGCGTACATAATGCAACTTGGGTACTGAGTAGCAATGGAGATTATCAGAAGATGAGTTCGCAGCTACTCAAAAATGAAGTGAAAGTGTGGTTCCATTTTGTGACCCGATCTTTATTACCAGGATTACACATTACCTACGTCACAAAGGAACGCATGATTCTGCTGTACTGCATTCTGGAGGGCCTTACTATTGATATAGGGCAGCTGATTTCCACGAATATCGCATGGACTGCAAGGTTACCACATGCTAGCTTGTTTTACTATTATTTGATTTCGACACTTTGCACACAAGCTAGAATTCCTGTAGATCCACGAGAAGAATTTACGCAACCCAAGACAGCATTAACAGCCCGCATTATCCAGCAATTACGTACAGAAAGACAAACTCATGTTGGATCATCATCTTCAGCACCTGCACAGCAACCGCCTCAACCATCATAAAGATCATCAAGGCCTCACACCATATCATAGGAAGTTCATCGTTTGGGATCTCGTGTGGATTATATGCTTTAATATAACAAAGCAATCGGCCATGCACTACAACAAATGGCAAATGATTTGCACATTACTGTTCCAGAGTTTCCTGATCCACCATCTGACGACAGCAATGATGAGGAGGCTGATGATTAAAAACTCAGGTACTATTGTTCCCTTCTTTTGATTTATGCTATGTAATGCATTGGGGACAATGCTAGATTTAGGTTTGGGGGTGTGGGTTGTTAATTTTTAAAAAAATTTCAAAATTCCGTTAAAATTTTTCATTTTTGCATGGCGTGTGTTTTATTTCAGTATTTTTATCTTCCGTATTTTGTGAAAATGCGTGTGTTTTTAAAATCGAAAAAACCCAAAAAAAAAAAGTCCGATGATTTGATTGTTTGTTTAGTTAAAAAGTTTTAGGAAAAGATAAATGATAATTTCACTTTTATCCCTAATTTGAATTTCATATTTAGGTCAGACTCGTGCGCACTTTTAAAAATAGTCTTGTAAGCTGTTAGATAATGAGGAATTAACAAAGTGACTAGTTAAAATAATCGGTGGTTAATGAATGACCGTTTGCCTGAGTTTCTGTTTCTGTCTGCAATTATTATGTGAGGTATGTAAAAAAAAAAGGGAAAAATAAACTAAACCAAGCAAGTACTTAGTAACTGGGCATCTTGTCTCAGTAAGCAGTGATAGTTCGCGTCAAACAGGAAAGCTTGTGTTAGTTTATTAAACATCCGAGATCTGGGTGATTAAGTCCGTAGGGGTGTTTTAACACCTAGTGCCCTAAAACCATCTGGTTTGGGAGTCACTGGCCCAAAGCTCGCTACATGGATCAAAGATGTTGTATATAAATAAAAAAAATCACATACCTCACCTGTGCTGATTGTAGTAGACAGAACAATTTTAGATACTCAGATTGGTTTGACCCATTAACTACTGAGAGTTGAGATGAAATCACCGAGTTGACAACTTAGAATCGAAGCTGTTTGCAGGATTATTCACACACACACTTTGAGTCTGACTTAGATATGTTGTTCAAAAGAAAGGATTTTAGTTGGAATATGCATTTTGAAATTTCCTCTAACTTTGATTCTAGATATTCTCTAAGGACGTTGTTTATATATATATTATTTTGTCTTTTTGCTTTTGTGTGCATTAGTTTTACTTTCTTTTTACTTTTGTAAAATGTTTGTGGGTGTCATTGCAATAAACTCTCACGAGACTACAACTTGTCCACTAGGGACACCTATGGGTTTAAAGGCTTATTGCATACGCTAAATGCAACCGTGATCCCTACGAAAGTGGCTTAGTTAATTTTATTTTATTTTATGTTTTGCTCAAGGACTAGCAAAATGTTAGGTTTGGGGGTGTGATGAGTGGTATATATATCACTATTTCTCACTCATTTAACCAAATATTTTGTATAGTTTCTTGAGTTTTGTGAACGTTTTGATGTGTTTTATTGTTATTTTGCAGATAAATAAAGTTTGGGAAGCATTGGAAGCAATTTGGGCACAAAACAGTGAAAATTGGACAAAAGGGCATTTTCGTAATTCTGCGTGTCGCGACGCGCAAGCCTATGGCGTCGCGATGCCTAACATGCACCAAGACTTGCTAACGTGCGCCAGGTCCACAAGTCAGAATCTGAGAAAAGTTTGACTTTGCTAACGTGCACCGTGTCACGTGTCACCATCACAACCGATCTACTAACGTGCGTCGTGCCACGTGTCATCATCCTACGGTGCCGATAGTCTCCATCGCCACGTGTTGCCATGTGTCACTACATGTGGCTCCCACATCATCGTCCATATCACCGGTTGACCAAGTCAAAATGCCACATCATCGCCACGTCATCATCAACCAATCACAGCGTGCCACGTGTCATCATTCTATGGTGCCGACAGTCCCTTTCGCCACGTGTGCCACACAGCGCCAATTATTGACTCACTTATCCAAAATTGACACGTGGCAGATAAGAATCTTCATCAGCTAATCAGAAGCCGCCACGTGTCACAATAATTGAGCACCCAACCACCTTGCCACATGTCACCTTATCACCTTATCTAGAATTTGAGCCGACGAACCAGAAGCTGCCACATAGACAATCACCACCATCGCGACGCCAGTTTGGCGTCGCGACGCCAGACCCCTACTAACGCCTATAATTCAGCTCGATTTCAGAATTCAAATCATGCATTCCTTGAGTTTTGTAAGGACTTTAAGGATTGCATCTTGTGTGTTTAAGTTTTTGTAATTTAAATTTATCATTTTTTTTTTCTTTTATTATTTTTTAATTATGCACTTTTACTTTTTGTAATAAAATTTTATTTTATTTTCTTTTTCTTCTTTTATGTTCAGTAGTTAATTTACCGCTGGGGTAAAAGGTGAAACATTTAATATAATTATCTAGGTAAATCTCACTTAATTATAATTTATAAATTATAATTTAACCGGATTAATTAATGTCAGACTTTATTACCGCCTATATGGTTGGTCTAAATATAAATTACTTTACCGCCTATATGGCTGGTTTTTATGTGACAGATAATTACCGCCTATATGGCTGGTGTAATTGGACTAAATGGATTACCGCTTATATGGCTGGTTTTAAATGTTTAACATTATTAATTCCTGAGAAATCAGAACAGAAAATAATTTATATATTATAATAAGTGAGATTCTTAGATAAGAAATATTAAATGTGGATCCTCTAACCCCAGCATTTTATTTTATTCTAGGGAAGTGATGAAATACAATATTACTAGGCTTAATAATTGATTTTCTTTTTATGGGCAATTCTTTAGTTTGTTTATTGAGTCTTAAGCTTAATGCTTCTTGTTGTCTGATCACCAATAAGATTGATGTGGTAAACTTAAAATGAACTAGACATATGAATTTTAGGTTTCAGCCTTAGATTCAATAGCCCACGATCTTCCTTGAGGATAGATAACCCTTTAATAGATTTCCTTACAGGATAGACATATACCTGTCGGGCGGGGGTAGCCATAATTTGGAACTTAATCTTAATGAATCCAGGTAATTTGGTTGACATAGACATATGGTTCAATTGGGTTATACTGGGTATTTGCGTCTGACCATCGACATAGGCTTTTGCATATTTTCGTGTTCCAGGCTAGCAATCTGATTTATTACACATAGATAAGAGAATCAATTCATCTTTAGAATAATATTGTGTGGAGTCACGACCCTAGATCTTTGAGTCTTTTCTTTCATTTTCCTTAGTATTTTCTTTTGAGTCTGTTTTTATTTTAATTAGCAAATCCACATTCAACCAACAAAAACAATCATTCTCTTCTCCCTATAATTAGATACCTGTAAATAAATAGTATCAATAATTAATAACAACAGTAGGAATTAAGTCATCGTGGGATCAATGTTTTTATACTACTTGAACGATATATGTGCTTGCGTTATACGTGTATGTTTACGCCGGTCAACTATTCAAACCTTCTAATTTAAATCTAGGTAAAAAAAACCATGACAATAAGATAAAGTAATGGAATGTCTCTAAAATAATTCAACCATTTTTGTTTCATAACAACAATAGCTTCAAGCAAAACAATATCATTAGGATTAGAACTTTCAACATACTCATATAAGGTACCAACAATATTCAAACTTTCAACAAGAAATAAATATGTTGTAGGATAATAAACTCCGCTAAAAATATTTGTAGCATCATTAAAAACGTTTAAAATTTATAATTTTTTTTTCTTAAACATCCCATTGACTAGGAAAAATTATGATATGTTGAACATGTTGAGAAAAAACTACATAATGCATCTTTGTATTAGAAGGCTTGACATAAAAGAAAATAAGTTGAATTCCAATGTGTTGGGACATCTCATGAAAATTTTATCGCTTTAATACCATTTAATTTATAAAACTTGACCCATTCTCTCATAACTTGAGAGTATGACCAAATACAATTAAGTGAATTGTTAATAGGATCAATGAAAGGTGCTAAACTAGTCAGACCATTTTGAATACATAAATTAAGGACATGACATGTGCAACAAATATGAAAAAATTGACCCCCCAAATTTGGTTGGCATATTTATGTTAAATCTTTAATTGATGCAGTATTTGCAGATGTATTATCAAAACTAATTGTTAAAATTTTACCTAACAAACCATATTCATAAAAAATTACTTTCATCATTCTATAAATATTTTGTGTAGTATGTTGTTCATCAAAAACTCTAAATGCAATAAGTCGTTTTTACATGTTCCATGATGCATCAATCCAATGACAAGTCACACCTATGTATGAATGTATTCGCCAATGGTCACTCCAAATATCAGAACAAATAGAAAGACAACCTTTAATATCTTTAAATGTTTCATTTAAAATAATTTTAACATCTTTGTATAATTTAAAAATGTGACGTTGTGTTGTATTTCTAGTCATTCTACAAGCAGCAAGATTTAAAACATTATGAACGTAATTAGTAAAATCAACTTTTTCACCAAAACTTAAAGAAAGATATGCCATACAAGTTAATTTAACAAATTCTTCTCTATTTTTAGCATCAGAATATTTAAATAAATCTAAAGAAATTGTATCTCTACTAGATGATGCGTACCTGGCTATTTGAGTTTGCGTTGTATCAAGTCCGATTTCAATGACATGATGTCTTTCCAAGTGCTTGATCATATTGCTATATCCACTAGTAAATTTGTAAGAAAACCCACAATGGTTGCATATTGCTCATGTACCTTCATTTTCAGCGTCGATTAAATAAAAATGAATTTTGAAAATATCGAAGGAACGAGAGTTAACTTCTCTTCTCCGTGAACCGATATTAGGGTCGTTCTCTTGGGTTGGCACATTTGATATTGTGTTCTCAGATGAGCTTGTCATTTTTTGTTAAAGAAATTTTAAAGAATGAGAGATTGTAGATGAGAGAATTGAGAATGAGAAAATGTAGATGAGAGAATTGAGAATGAGAGAATTGAGAATTAGTGTGTTGAATAAATGAAAAGTGTCCTCTATTTATAGAATTTTATAATTTTTTATCATACCTAAAATGCCCATAAAACTAGTCATTATATTAATATTATTAAGGGTAATTTAGTAATTTAGTAATTTTTAATTTTTAATTCTTTTTATATACATTAGGGACAGCTATTAGCCGTTGGGAGCAACGGTTCCACCAGAACCGTACGGTTCCGGTTGGAACCCTTGAACCGCTGGAACGTTTTGGTTCTAGCGGTTTAATTTCGATTCGGTTAGGGGTGAACCCTAACCAAATCGAAATTTTTCGGTTCCGGTTCCGAACAGGAACCTTGGCCGGATGCATGCAGATAACATCTCCAGATTGGGGATGTTACCATAGGTTCATTGGATATCATGAAAATTCTTTGGGATATTAATTCTACGATTCTGAGCAACGAAATTTATTTGTTGCTCTTTTTTCACTTTGCTTGAAAAAGAATTTTAAAGAGAAAGTGAGAATTATAGAAAGATTGAACTCGATGAGTTTGATCCTAACATTAACCTGAGATGGAATCAGAGATCCAATTAAGTGAAACATCTACAACACAGAATCTGTTGATGGTGTTTTTTTAAGCACTATGATATTTAAGCAATACGGCAGGGGTAAAAGGGTAACTCTCTTCTTGATCGAGACCACTAATACCGACCCGACCATTCGATGTTGCATACGCCAATAGTAAGGGGCCGAGCACTTTATGATCGGTAACCGACCACTCCAGACCAGATGTTCGGGCATTATCATATCAATAGCAGCATTCTCAGTTCAAAAGACCATCATGACCGACCTCATAAAGACCGACCAGATAACGAGATATGCTCCAGAGATAAGTTATCCTATTCTTATGGGATAAAGAGATAAGTTATCCTATTCTTATGGGGTAAGGAGATAAGTTATCATATTCTTATGGGGTAAGGAGATAAGTTATCATATTCTTATAGGGTAATGAGATAAGTTATCATATTCTTACGGATAAGAAGATAAGTTATCATACTTTCATGTGGAAAGGTAAGGTTGATAAGTCAGTGTCCTAATAGGATATGGGAAGTGAATGAGTCAGTGTCCTAATAGGATATGGGAAGTGAATGTAGTTTCAACTAGGAATCCTTATAGGAAAAGGAATTTGATTTCTTCACTATTATAAATAGAAGGGGAAAGTGTAAGTAAAGGAAATCAAGATCATTACCATCAGACTTGTAAATAAGAGAGATCGGAGAAGCACATCTCAGTAATAAAAGTATCATTCGATTTGTGTCCGTGGACGTAGGTTGGATCTAATCCGCCAAACCACGTTAAATCTCTTTGTCGATTGGCATATTTATCTTTCTTTTGCTAAGTTTGCTTTTGGTTCCCCCATAACCGAACAAATTCACAGTTGGAGGAGGATTGTCTCAGGAGTAAAAAACCCTTATTGCCCCTGAGACCGAAATCAGCCGTCAACAGGTTCCCAATAATTCGAATATCAAGACCTCTTGAGAGACTGGTTTTAACATCTGATGCGAGCCTTGATGTTCTCCTCTTGGAGGAAACAGATCCGACTACGTATAAAGAGGTGATATTGGATATCAATTTGGGAAAATGGTGTAACATCCTAGATTTTCAGGACAATTTTGGAAGGTTCCCGGACTGAAGTTATGGTCTCGGAACAGGATGAACCATCTTTTTCTCAACAATGTCTTTGTCATTTGATCTCAAGATTTTTATTCATCCACTTGATATTTTGAAAGTCGGTTGGTTGAACTTGAAAATTCCCTCATTGAAATTGCATAAGATGAAGAATAAGAGTTCAAGCGATGATATATGGGTTGAAATAATATAAAATGAAGATTTTTCGCGTTAGAAGACGCATCGTCTCAAAAATCAGTTACGCAATTCTCTATTATGCGCGTAAAGTTTGCCGTTTCGGTAACAAAGATAGCAATCGAACTCTGATTGAGCTGATTCTTGAACCATCAGACTCGTTTTTCCGAGACGAACAACTTTCATGTTGAACAGTTTTTTACAATCGCATCAGAAGGGCTTCAAAATTGCTAATTTCCGAAATTACCCTTCTAAGTGGGGGCATTTTGGTAATTTTTGGATGGGAGATGTTTTGTTTACTGATTTTCATTACAAAAAAGGAAAAACAAAAAAAAAATAAAAAAGACGAAGAATACAGAGAAGAAACGAGAGAAGGAGAAAGAAAAGCTCTCGCCGGTGGCCCTCCGGCCAGCCTCGTATCGGTGAACCCCCAGCCGCCGAAGCATCCGGCCACGGCGCACCTGCTGGTGGCCGGCGCCGATGCAAGGGTCACCGGAATCGGCACAGGAAGGGAGAAATAGCCGCGTGAATGGGTTTGACGGTTCCGGCTCGTCGCTTCGATTCACGACCCGAGCCACCTGTCAAATCGAGTACTACGAGATGATGGTGACAATCTCTACGATTTGTGCCCGGAATGAGACAAAACAAGGAAAAAGCCGCATGTGAATAGTGACTTCGATGTGAACAGTAGCTCCGATCAGAATTCCGTCAATTCCAACGCGTTCGTGGGATCGTTTGGAGTCCGTTTATAGCCTCGAAATCTTGGTAAGAGCTCTCGGTAAAAGGTCATTAATTTCAAGTTTTCTGCTAAATATTCGAATGCTTCCAGTAGCTTTGTAGAGTAGCATAGTGATATAATTTGAGTTGTTTGAGCTTTAATATGTTGAATATGTGCTTGTCGTAGAATCCGAGTGAGAACGAATTAGATTAGATCGATCCAGTAGATAAAACGGGTTTCCGGTGAAATCGGGTTTCTCGCTCGACTGAGCGTTGATGACCGTAACCATGGATATGACATTAACATGATATTGCGAGAGTAATTGAGTAATTCCGGATAAGTTCGGAAGGTCCAAGATCATTTCGCAGCGTTTACGGAAACTTTTCCGCAAGATTTTTCGCAAACGTGTAAAATGAGAATCTAAGCCATCTAGCTAGTTTAGAATAGTATATAAAGATGTCTTAGAGAAATGAAGCTTAACCGTAAAATCGGAGAGGATTCGTGTATTGTAGGAAAGTCCGGAAGTTTATTATAGATGAGTAGAAAGTTCCGCAAATAACGGTTCTGATCATGTTTTGTTATTGTTTTGACAGATCAGACCAGGATTATGAGTGTCCGCCTTGCCAGGTAAGTAATCCATGCGATGAATACTTGTGACGTGTTCTGTTTGGATTTAGATAATAAAGAAATTTTATAAGTATATGTGTAACCATAAAACATGAAGTATACATATATATATATATGTATATAAGTAAGTAAGATACTAGCAAGCTTGAGATTGAAAGTATAAGATGCAGGGGTTTTATTGCGGAAATTCGGTAACGCAGCGGAATAGTGGAAAATCAAAATTTTCCAATTTCAAAACTTTTTCTCGGATTAATAAATATTTTATTATCCAATAATCAAATTATGAAATAAAACACTTCAAATCAAATTTATATGAATTTACCGAATTACCCTTAAACATAACAGTTTGTTTATTTTTAATCCGAAATTGTTCAAAATAATTTTGAATGATTCTAAATCATTTCTAGAATGAATTTAACATGTCCCAAATGTCAAAATACAAATTGCCACAAAAACCCCAAATTTCCTTATCATGGCCGAGAGCCTCATTGAGAGAGATAAAGTGCATTTTGCACTTCCATGGTTCAAAACACATGTAAATGAAATCCAATCAACATAAGATTTAATATGTATCATATACACATCCAAATACACCATATAAAAGAAAAGCCCCAATTTGGAAGTGGTCTCAAAACCTAATTTTTTTAATTTCTACAAATTGGACAAATTAGACCAAATTAACAAAATCCAATACTTCAATCATGTTTCCTCCATTCAAATCAAGTCTCAACACAATGAAATAACTATAGATCAAATATAGGTCATTTAAGAGTGGGTCAACAACTCTAGATTAGCAACTTTGAATTTCTAAAGAATCATAAGCAAACCTATGAAACCATTTCAAGGCCTTTAACATGCATCATTCTTTCATCCAAGTTCTCAAACAAACAAACAAAAACTTCAAGAGTAGAAAGAACATCAAAGCATCACAAAATGATAATAAGGAAGTTAGAAACAATTTATATGTTGAAGGTTTAAAGAAAACACTTACAAAAACTAGATTTTCCAAGCCTTTTTCTCTTTGGCCTTCAATCTTGCTCTCAACTCTTTTGTGTTATTTTTGTATGTTTTAACTTATAAAACCCTAAAAAAATGAAAAAAACAATATATACTCACAAAATTTCATGGCCGAAAATTGTAGGCATATATAATATCTAGATATTTTTTGTTTCACTTAAATGCTTTATCAACTTGTTTACTTTATCATTTAACCATTTAAAGCTTATTCAACAAGTCAAGTAAAGCATCTTTGAGTCATTAAATAAAATAATATAACATTAGATATTTATATTTTTAATTAATTTAATTATTTAAAAATTAAATAATTAAAAATTATTTAAATATAATATATTAAATATATGTATTATATTTACATTAAATATAAAATACATATATATATATTTATAATATTAGTCAAATATCTCAATTTGACAATTAATTAAAGTGTATTTGAATTAATCTAACATTAAATGCAAATACACAAAAATTAAGGAAATGGCTATCGGGTCCCAACACATGTATTTTGCGTTTAACCTTTAAACGACTTTATAAATAATGAATATTATTTATAATTGTTGCCCTAGTGCTCTACGAGTATATTTCATTATTGAGACTCTCTAGATTTAGGCATATCCGTCACGAAATCCAATTTCGTGTCCATAATTTATCCACCCGTAAATTATGACGATCACTGATAAACTCGCTGAATCATACAGGTCGAGGTGATGGCAAATGTATAATTCCTCCGTCACAAGTATCCGGATAAATCCCAGAGATATAGATGTAAACGTCAAATCTCTATAGGGATTATCCAGTCGACTATTCTATTAGCAATCTCAAAAAGAACATTTAGAACTAACTTCTAAAATGTACCACAGGCCCATGGTTTTTATCTGATTGCTAATCATATGGACTACCTATGCTCTGATACACAGAACTAACGAATCCTATCTCGATACACACAGGACACCATGAGGTTCTATCTACACCCAACGAACAGGCGGAGGTCTAATCTTAATAGATCAGTGACGTGACTGTCATCTAAGTGTAGAAGATGTCTCATGCGCCCACAATGGTATCTCAAGTCGAAGAATCACAAGTGCTACTCAACCCAATAAGATTCTTATTGACGTGGGTGTACCATCCATTAAGAATCTTCGGTGAGTCGTTCAGTGTTTATCCGCTATAAACACCTACACGTCTATACTAGTCTCCAAGACTTATGGTTCATTGAGAAACCATTGGAATCATATATTCCAGTATACGACATGTACCGGTCTCAACGGGTTTATTATACTGACCAAGTAGTGTAAACCATGACCAGGAACTGTCTGAGAATGACAACGTCATGATACAACTCAATTTCAGTTGCGACGCTTTTGTAACTGCACCATGACTAGTCATTCTAAGGTCATTACGTCTTTACCATATTAAAAGATACATTATATTATAGAAACTGCATATATTATTCAAAATAATAACGTTTTAGAGAAGTATTCATAAAGAAATACAACCGGGAATTGGCGCTATGAGCACCAACCCCAACGAAAACTCCCACTTGCTCTAGTGCCAATAATGATTGTATCTAATACCCATCGACTCTACGTGTTTATCAAACAACTTCGGAGGTATGGCCTTCGTCAGCGGGTCTGCTACATTATCTTCACTCGGTACCTTGCACACGACAATATCCCATCGCGACACAATCTCTCGAATGATGTGGTACTTGCATTCCACATGCTTCGACTTCTGATGCGCCCTCGGTTCCTTTGCTTGCGCAATGGCTCCAGTATTATCACAGTATAACAGAATCGCATTCTCGATATTTAGGACAACTCTCAATTCTGTGACAAAGTTCTTTATCCACACAGCCTCTTTTGCAGCTTCAGAAGCTGCAATATATTCCGCCTCAGTGGTGGAATCTGTTGTTGATCCCTGTTTGGAACTCTTCCAACAAACTGCACCTCCGTTAAGGGTAATTACGAATCCAGATGTAGACTTTCTATCATCGGGATCCGATTGGAAATCGGAATCCGTATACCCGTTAACTTGCAGTTCTTTTCCTCCATAAATTATTAACTTATCCTTAATACCTTTAAGATACTTGAGGATATGTTTAATGGCCATCCAATGGTCATTGCCTGGATTGGACTGATATCTACTAGTTACGCTAACAACGAAACTGATATCAAGCCTTGTACATAACATGGCATACATTATGCTACCCAAACACGAAGCATAAGGTTGGTTAGACATTCCAACCTTCTCATCTTCTGTTTGTGGACTCATCTTCTTTGAAAGGTGAATCCCATGTCTGAACGGTATGTTTGTTGTCTTACAATTAACAAAATTATACCGTTCAAAGATCTTATCTATGTACGTTGATTGGGATAACCCAATCAGCCTCATTTGTCTATCTCTATAGAGTTTTATCCCTAAAACATAGGAAGCTTCTCCCAGGTCCTTCATGGAGAAATTCTTACAGAGGTACGCTTTGACGCTTTGTAACATACCTAAATAATTCCCAATGATTAGGATGTCATCAACATATAGGACTAAAAGTACGACCATGCTCCCACTGGCCTTTTGATACACACAGGATTCTTCCAAATTCTTGAGAAAACTAGACGATCTAATAATCTAGTCGAATCGAAGATTCCAACTTCGTGAAGCTTGTTTAAGTCCATAAATGGACTTCTTAAGCTTACATACCATACCCGAGTTTTCGTTGGATGCAAAACCTTCCGCCTGTTCCATATAGATTTCTTCATCAAGAAATCCATTTAGAAAAGCCGTTTTGACATCCATTTGCCAAATCTCGTAGTCATGATATGCAACTATAGAAAGCAAAATCCGAATAGACTTAAGCACTGCTACTGGCGAAAAATTTTCATTGTAGTCGACACCAGGTCGCTGTTTGTAATCTTTTGCAACCAGTCGGGCCTTGTAAGTTTCAACCTTACCGTCAGGCTCGCGCTTCCTTTTGTAAACCCATTTTCAACCGATAGGAACAATTCCTTTGGGAAGCGGAACCAAGTCCCAAACTTGATTCTCATGCATTGAGTCTAACTCGGATTTCATGGCACTTTGCCATTTCACGAAGTCGATATCCAACATCGATTCTCTATAGGTGAAAGGATCAGTCTCTTCAACTAAGAGAACATCTAGACTCTTTTCTTGTATCAAATACAAGCGTTCAGGAGGTCTAGATACCCTTTCTGACCTACAGAGTGTGTGTGTTGAAGGTCCTTCATCTACTTGAACTTCAGGTTCCTCCGTTGGTTCGTTGTTTTCAGGTTGGACTTCATCAAGTTCAACCTGTCTATGATTACCACCTTCTAACAAAAATTCTACTTCTAGAAATTTTGCGAAGCGAGCTACGAACACAATTCGATGCTCAGTATCATAGAACATATATCCCCTCGTATTCGAAGGATATCCGACAAACCTAAACTTTTGCCCTCGTGGCGAAAGCTTATCTTACTGAGTCACCATGACATAGGCAGGACAACCCCAAACCTTAATGTAACTAAGATTTGGTCTCCTACCGAACCATATCTCATACAGAGTCGTAGGAACAACTTTTGAAGGAATCTTATTCAAAAGATGTGCAGCTGTTAAAAGAGAGTAGCCCCATAAGTAATAGGGCAAATCTGTGAAACTCAACATCGATCGGACCATATCCAATAAAGTCCAATTTCTCCTCTCAGATACTTCATTGTGCTGTGGAGTACGTGGAGGAGTATATTGATCGAGAATCCCATTATCCTTCATATAATCCATGAATTCACCACTCATATATTCACCGCCTCGATCAGATCGAAGGCATTTAATATATTGACCAGTTTGTTTTTCTACTTCATTTAGGAACTCTTTGAACTTTTCAAAGGTTTTCGATTTATGTCGCATCAAATACACATAACCGTACCGTGACAAATCATCGGTAAAGGTAACGAAATACGAATAACCCTTGTGAGCAGTCTGACTTAGTGGACCACATACATCAAAATGTACGAGTTCCAGTAAGTTAGTGGCGCGGTGTCCAACACCAGAAAATGGGGCTTTGGTCATCTTACCCTGAATACACGATTCACAAGTTGGATAGGATTCAATGGTGAGATCTGGTATCAAACCATTCCTAACCAATTGAGTAAGGCATTTAACACCTATATGACCTAGTCACATGTGCCAAAGTTCAGTATTATTAATTACAGGTAAACTACGTTTATTAATTTCAGTATTTAAAATATTTTTTGAAGTTTGCAATGTATAATGACCATGCTGGTTTGGACAACAAAGGATCTGAATATTACTTTTATCATATAAATACAAAGAACTGTTCTTAATATTAATACGAAAGCCTTCTGTATCCAATACAAAAAGTGATATAATATTAGCTACACATCATGGTACAAAATGACAGTCATTTAACAAAAGTGTCCCATTCGGCAATGAGATCTCGCATACTCCCACTGCAACTGCATCCAGAGAGTCTCCACTCCCGAATCGTAATTGCATCTCTCCAGGCTTCATTCTTCTACTTTCATTCAGCACCTGCAACGAATTGTAAATGTGAATGGGACAAGCAGAATCTAAAATCCAGTTGGATGTAACGGCTTCACATGCCAAAGATAAATCAAT
Source organism: Zanthoxylum bungeanum (assembly GCA_019454045.1). Lineage (NCBI taxonomy): Eukaryota > Viridiplantae > Streptophyta > Magnoliopsida > Sapindales > Rutaceae > Zanthoxylum > Zanthoxylum bungeanum. The sequence continues at coordinate 27,220 of SKCR01042575.1, forward strand.
AACTGGAAAAATAAATGTACCTGATGTAGATGCTCTCTCCCTCCTCAGCTGGGCAATGTAGTTAGGACAGTTCATTTTCCAGTGCCCGACCTTGCTGCAGTGATGACACTTGTCTTCAGAAGCCCTCTTGGGCTTTTCTATCTTTGTCTGTGGTTGAGTACCGAGACCCTTCTTCTTCTTCCCTTTCTTCTTCTTTCCCTTTGACCAAGTATGGGAAGAAGCAGAAAGTGAAGTAGGTCTAGGAGGGTGAGTCGGTACTCACTTCTTGAGGCCCTCTTCCGCCGTGAGCAACATCATATGCAGCTCTTGGTAGGTACAAATAATCTCATTCATATTGAAGTACATCACGAACTGGCGATAAGAAGCTGAGAGAGAACTAAGAATTACACTCCTATCGAGAATGTCATTCAGAATGAGATTATGTTGCCTCACTTGATCGATCAAATCGATCATCTGAAGAACATGTGGGCTAACAGTTTTCCCCTCATCCAATCGCGCATGGAACAATTCCATTGCGACCTTATGAACAACAACTTGTTCTTGGTTCTCAAACGATTGTCTTAAACGTGTCATCATAGTATAAGCATATGACATGCCATAATATTGTTTCTTGAGTCCCGGTGAAAGCGAACTTAAGATGTATGATTTAACCCTTAAATCATCATCCTTCCAAGCTTGGAAGACTTGGCGTTCTTCCAGTGTAGCATCCTTTGCCACAGCAAGGGGCAGTGGACCCTCAAGAACATATCCCAACCTCTCGGAATCGAATACAATCCTCAAATCCAGATCCCAATCGGTGAAGTTATCAACTCCTTTTAGTTTGTTTGCATCAAATATATGTGCAAATTGATTTGTGGATGGTGCCGCCATCGCAAATCTATCATATAGATCACGAAAAACGGTTACCAGAAATTTAGCAGTTTCATATAATATCATAAGCATAAACTAGATCATGTATTGTTAATCTAAAAATGCCCTTCCCACTAAATCATGCAATACTGTAATCCCCAAACAGAATACAAAGATTTAATAATTAAATTAAATACAAATAGTGAAAGGTGGATCCCATGAATATATTTCAGCTCACAGTAGAGGCACGATCTCGCCTACGTATATTCATCAGGTAGACAACTCATTTGTCAATCACTCACTAGTGACTCCTGGGTTTCCGGTCCTGGTCGTTTCTCATTGTCGCTGCTAAGGCAGGCCCACAAGGAGACGTACCAAGGTTAAACTCGTCAATGATAAACTCAAGTTACTTGCGTAACCCTGACAGCTAGGGCACGTTCAGGATTCCGCTTTCACTTGAATTTATCTAGTATCTGATATACATCCGGTATAAATAAATCTCTATCGGCTACACCCTCACAGAAGAGGCACAGTCTCAGATGTAGTCACAGATAAATATTTATAAACCGTATTGACAAGACGGACAACATGACATGCATCAAATACATAATTACATTTAAACCTTATTAATTAGGGATTTTCCGCTAAGTGTCATACACCATAAATCTAATCAAATTAGATTATAACATGCATGTATAAAGTCAAGAAAACATGATTAAACATTGAATTAAAGGGCTAATCATATTAGGGGACCTAGAATCAGACTTGCTATGATACCATTTTGAAGGGATTTTATTGCGGAAATTCGGTAACGCAGCGGAACAGTGGAAAATCAAAATTTTCCGATTTCAAAAATTTTTCTCGGATTAATAAAATAAACTTATTTATTAATTATCCAATAATCAAATTATGAAATAAAACACTTCAAATCAAATTTATGTAAATTTACCGAATTACCCTTTAACATAACATTTTGTTTATTTTTAATCGGAAATTGTTCAAAATAATTTTGAATGATTCTAAATCATTTCTAGGATGAATTTAACATGTCCCAAATGTCAAAATACAAATTGCCACAAAAACCCCAAATGGTTTCTCAATGAACCATTTGGGGATGAGTCCAATGGTTTCTCAATGAACCATGAGTCTTGGAGACTCGTATAGACGTGTAGGTGTTTATGGCGCATAAACACTGAACGACTCATCGAAGATTCTTAATGGATGGTACACCAACGTCAATAAGAATCTTCTCAGATTGAGTAGCATTTGTGATTCTTCGACTTGAGATGCAACTGTCGGCACATGAGACATCCTTCACACTTAGATGGCAGTCACATCACCGATCTATTTAGATCAGACCTCCGCTTGTTCGTAGGGTGTGGATAGATCCTCAGGGTGTCCTGTGTGTATCGAGAGATGATCCGTCAGTTCTGTGTACAGAGCATAGGTAGTCCATTTATGATTAGCAATCAGATAAAAACCATGGGCCCGTGGTACATTTTAGAAGTCAGTTCTAAGTGTTCTTTTAGAGATTGCTAATAGAGACGTCGACATGATTGTCCCTATAGAGATTTGAAGTTTACATCTATATCTCTGGGATATATCCGAACACCTATGACGGAGGAATTATACATATGCCATGACCTCGACCTGTATGATTCAATGAGTTTATTTGTGGTCGTCATAATTTACGGGTGGGTAAATTATGGACACGAAATTGGATTTCGTGATGGATATGCCTGAATCTAAAGAGTCTCACTAATGAAATATTCTTGTAGAGCACTAGTTTATAAATAATACTGATTATTTATAAGTTGTTTAAAGGTTAAACGAAAAATACATGTGTTGAGACCTAATAGTCATTTCTTAATTTTTGTGTATTTGCATTTAATGTTAGATTTTATCAAATACACATTAATTAATTGTCAAATTAAGATATTTGACTTATATCATAAATATATATGTATTTGATATTTGATGTAAATATAATACATATATTTAATATATTTGTATTTAAATAAATAATTAATTATTTAATCGTTAAATGATTAAATTAATTGAAATATAAATATCTTAAAGTTGTGATAATTATGGAAATGCTTTTGGTTGCCTTTGTTGACTTTAAGTAATTCATTAAATGGTTTAATGATATAGTTTGCAAGTTGATTAAAGCTTTAATTGAAACAAAATAAAAATATCTCGATATTTTATTTATTCTTCCTCCACCATTCGGCCAAGGCCATTTTTTGGAGTAAATATAAATTGTTTTGTTTCTTTTAGGGTTTCATAAATTCCATATACACAAAAACAAAACACAAAAGAATTAGGGAGCAAAAGTTGAAGGAAAAAGGAAAATACTTGGAAAAACTTGATTTTTGTAAGTATTTCTTCAAAACCATCAACATGAAAATTATTTCTAACAAGCTTAGCATAATTTTGTGCTGCTTTGATGTTCTTTCTAATCTTATATTTTTTGTTTATTTGGTTGAGAACTTGTATGAAATATTGATGCATGTAAGTAAGCTTTAAATGGTTTAAAAGGCTTACTTTTGATTTTTGGAAAATCAAGTTGCCATTTTAGAGTTGTTAAGCCACTCCTTGGTGAACTAGAATTGTTCTAGAGTTATTTCAATGTGGTGAGGCTTGTTTGGTGAAGTATTGAATGGATTAAAGTGTTGGATTTTAAAGATTTGGTGAAATTGGATAATTTGATAAAATTTAAAAATTAGGGTTCTTAACCCACTCCAAATTTGAGGCTTTTCATATATGTGATGCATTATGGTATGTATATGATTCATGTAAAATTTTGGGTTGATTGGATTTGATCTTGGTTTGTTTTTGAACAAAATGGACTAAAATGCAATAAACCGAAAATGGGGGGGGGGGGGGGGGGGGGGGGGGCTCTCGGTAATTTCAGAAAAATTTGGGGATTTTTAGGAAATCCGATTTTGATGTATTGGATATGTTGAAAAATATTTTAGAAATGATTTAGAATCATCCAAAATTGTATTTGACAATTTTTGGACTAAAATGATCAATTTGCAAAGTTATGGGGTAATTCGGTAATTACCAAGAAATATGATTTCTTGTGTAATTTTTCAGAATTTAACAATTGAATAATTAAATAGATAAGTTTATTTAATTGATCCAAGAAAAATTTTGAAATCAGAAAATTTTGATTTTCCACTATTCCGCTGCGTTACCGGATTTCCGCTATAAAACCCGTTCAAAATGGTTTCAGAGAGAGTTTGATTCTGGCCACCCTAATATGATTATGCCTTTTAAATTCAATGTTTAATTTATTCTTTACTTGTTACATGCATGTATTTTTTTAATTTGATTAAATAAATTGAAAAGAATCTTTTACGGAAAATCCCTAATTAATAAGGTTTAATGTTAATTATGTAATTGATGCATATTACATGGTCCGTCTTGTCAATACGGTTTATGAATATTTTTCCGTGACTATATCCAAAACCGTGCCTCTTCTGTGAGGATGTAGCCGATAGAAATTTATTTATACCGAATGTATTTTAGATACTAGATAAATTCAAGCGAAAACAGAATCCTAAACGTGCCCAAGCTGTCAAGGTTACGCAAGTAGCTTGAGTTTATCATTGACGAGTTTAACCTTGGTACGTCTCCTTGTGAACGTGTCCAAGCTGTCACAACAAGAAACGACTAGGACCGGAAACCCATGAGTCACTATTGAGTGATTGACAAATGAGTTGTCTACCTGATGAATATATGTAGGCAAGACCGTGCCTATGCTGTGAGCTGAAATATATTCATGGGATCCACCTTTCACTATTTGTATTTAATTTAATTATTAAATCTTTGTATTCTGTTTGGGGATTACAGTATTGCATGATTTAGTGGGAGGAGCATTTTTAGATTAAAAATCCATGATCTAGTTAATGCTTATGATATTATATGAAACTGCTTTATAATATGCTAACCGTTTTTCGTAATCTTTATGATATATTTACGATGGCGACACCATCTACTAATCAGTTTACGCGTATATTGGATGCGAACAAACTTAAAGGCGCTGAGAACTTTGCTGATTGGGACTTGGATTTGAGGATTGTCCTCGATTCTGAGAAGTTTATATATGTTCTTGAGGGTCCGCTGCCCCTTGTTGTGGCAAAGGATGCTACACCGGAGGAACTCCAAGTTTTCCAAGCTTGGAAGGATGATGATTTAAAAGTTAAATTATACATCCTAAGTTCGCTATCACCGGGACTCAAGAAACAATACTATGGCATGTCAGATGCATATAGTATGATGTCGCGATTACGAGAATCGTTTGAGAACCAAGAACAAGTTGTTGTTCATAAGGTCGCAATGAAACTGTTCCATGCGCGATTGGATGAGGGGCAAGCTGTGAGCTCGCATGTTCTTCACATGATCGATTTGATCGATCAACTGAGGCAACATAATCTCCCTCTAAATGACATTCTCGGTAGGATTTTCATTCTTGGTTCGCTCCCAGCTTCATATCGCCAATTCGTGATGTACTTCAACATGAATGGGATTATCTGTACCTACCATGAGCTGCATAGGATGTTGCTCATGGCGGAAGAGGACCTAAGGAAGGGAGTACCGACTCGCCCTCCGAGACCTTCTTCACTTTCTACTTCTTCCCAGACTTGGTCAAAAGGAAAGAAGAAGAAAGGGAAGAAAAATAAAGGTTTCGGTCCTCAACCACAGGCAAAGATAGCAAAGCCCAATAGGGCTTCTGAAGAAAAATGTCATCATTGCAACAAAGTCGGGCACTGGAAAAGGAACTGTCCTGACTACATTGCCCAGCTGAGGAGGGAGATAGCATCTACATCAGGTACATTTATTTTTCCAGTTATTGATATATCTTTGGCTTGTGAAGCCATTACATCAGTTGGATTTTAGATTCTGCTTGTCCTGTTCACATTTGCAATTCGTTGCAGGTGCTAAAGGAAAGTAGGAAACTGAAGCCTGGAGAGATGCAGTTATGATTTGGGAGTGGAGACTCTCTGGATACTGTTGCAGTGGGAGTATGCGAAATCCCTTTGTCGAATGAGACACTTTTGTTATATGACTGTTATTTTGTACCAGGATGTGTAGCTAATATTATATCTCTTTTGTATTGGATAAAGAAGATTATCGTATTAATATTAAGAACTGTTCTTTGTATTTATATGATAAACGTAATATTCAGATCCTTTATTGTCCAAACCAGCATGGTCATTATACATTGCAAACATCTAAAGATATTTTAAATACTGGAATTAATAAACGTAGTTTATCTGTCGTTAATAATACTGAACTTTGGCATATGCGGCTAGGTCATATATGCGTTAAATGCCTTACCCAATTGGTTAGGAATGGTTTGATACCAAATCTCACCATTGAACCCTATCCAACTTGTGAATCGTGTATTCAGGGTAAGATGACCAAAGCCCCATTTTCAGGTGTTGGACACCATGCCACTAACTTACTAGAACTCGTACATTCTGATGTATGTGGTCTACTAAGTCAGACTGCTCACAGTGGTTATTCATACTTCGTTACCTTTACCGATGATCTGTAACGGTACGATTACGTCTATTTGATGCGACATAAATTAGAGACCTTTGAAAATTTCAAAGAGTTCTGAAATGAAATAGAAAAACAAACTGGTCAATATATTAAATGCATTCGATCTGATCGAGGCGGTGAATATATGAGCAATGAGTTCATGAATTATATGAAGGAGAATGGGATTCTCACTCAATATACTCCTCCAAGTACTCCACAGCATAATGGAGTGTCTGAGAGGAGAAATCATACTTTATTGGATATGGTCCGATCGATGTTGAGTTTTAAAGATTTGCCCTATTACTTATGGGGCTACTCTCTTTTAACAGCTGCACATCTTTTGAATAAGATTCCTTCAAAAGCTGTTCCAACGACTCCGTATGAGATATGGACCGGTAAGAGACCAAATCTTAGTTATATTAAGGTTTGGGGTTGGCCTGCCTATGTCAGGGTGACTCAGCAAGATAAGCTTTCACCTCGAGGGCAAAAGTTTAGGTTTGTTGGATATCCTTCGGAAACGAGGGGATATTTGTTCTATGATACCGAGCATCGAAATGTGTTCGTAGCTCGCTTCGCAAGATTTCTAGAAGTAGAATTCTTGTCAGAAGGTGGTAATCATAGACAGGTTGAACTTGATGAAGTCCAACCTGATAACAACGAACCAACGGAGGAACCTAAAGTTCAAGTAGATGAATGACCTTCAACACACACGCTCCGTAGGTCACAAAGGGTATCTAGACCTTCTGAACGCTTGTATTTGATACAAGAAAAGAGTCTAGATGTTCTCTTAGTTGAAGAGACTGATCCTTTTACTTATAGAGAATCGATGTTGGACATCGGCTCCGTGAAATGGCAAAGTGCCATGAAATCCGAGTTAGACTCAATGCATGAGAATCAAGTTTGGGACTTGGTTCCGCTTCCTGAAGGAATTGTTCCTATCGGTTGTAAATGGGTTTACAAGAGGAAGCGCGGGCCTGACGGTAAGGTTGAAACTTACAAGGCCCGACTGGTAGAAAATGGTTACACGCAGCGATCTGGCGTCGACTATGATGAAACTTTTTCACCAGTAGCAATACTTCAGTCTATTAGGATTTTGCTTTCTATAGCTGCGTATCATGACTACGAGATTTGGCAAATGGATGTCAAAACGACTTTTCTAAATGGATTTCTTGATGAAGAAATCTATATGGAACAGCCGTAAGGTTTTACGTCCAGCAAAAACTCGGGTATGGTATGTAAGCTTAAGAAGTCCATTTATGGACTTAAAGAAGCTTCAGGAAGTTGGAATCTTCGATTCGACGAGATTATTAAATCGTCTGGTTTTCTCAAGAATTCCGAAGAATCATGTGTGTATCAGAAGGCCAGTGGGAGCATGGTCGTATTTTTAGTCCTATATGTTGACGACATCCTAATCATTGGGAATGATATAGGAATGTTACAAAGCGTCAAAGCGTACCTCTGTAAGAATTTCTCCATAAAGGATATGGGAGAAGCTTCCTATGTTTTAGGGATAAAACTCTATAGAGATAAAAAAAATGAGGCTGATTGGGTTATCCCAATCAACGTACATAGATAAGATCTTAGAACGGTACAATTTTGGTAACTGTAAGACAACAAATATACCGTTCAGACATGTGATTCATCTTTCAAAGAAAATGAGTCCACAAACAGAAGATGAGAAGGTTAGAATGTCTAACCAACCTTATGTTTCGTGTTTGGGTAGCATAATGTATGCCATGTTATGTACTAGGCCTGATATCAGTTTCGCTGTTAGCGTAACTAGTAGATTTCAGTCCAATCCAGGAAATGGCCATTGGATGGCCATTAAACATATCCTGAAGTATCTTAAAGGTAATAAGGATAAATTGATAATTTATGGAGGAAATGAACTGCAAGTTAACGGGTATATGGATTCCGACTTCCAATCGAATCCCGATGATAGAAAGTCTACATCCGAATTCATCTTTACCCTTAATGGAGGTGCAGTTTGCTGGAAAAGTTCCAAACATAGGTCAACAGTAGATTCCACCAAAGAGGCGGAATACATTGCAGCTTCTGAAGCTGCAAAGGAAGCTGTTTGGATTAGGAAATTTATCACAGAATTGAGAGTTGTCCCAAGTATCGAGAATGTGATTCCGTTATACTATGAAAATACTGGAGCCATTGCGCAAGCAAAGGAACCGAGGGCGCATCAGAGGCCAAAGCATGTGGAACGCAAGTACCACATCATTCGAGAGATTTTGTCGTGAGGGGATATTGTCGTGTTCAAGGTACCAAGTGAAGATAATGTAGCAGACCCGCTGATGATGGCCATACCTCCGAAGTTGTTTGATAAACACGTGGAGTTGATGGGTAATAGATACAATCGATATTGGCACTAGAGCAAGTGGAAGTTTTTGTTGGGGTTGGTGCTCAGAGCGATAATTCTCTTTTGTATTTCCTTGAAAATACTTATGTAAAACGTTTTATTATGACTAATACAAGCAATTTCTAATATAATATATCTTTTAATATGGTAAAGACGTATTTGACCTTATGATGACTAGTCATGATACTGTTATAAAAGTGTCGCAACTGACATTGAGTTGTATCATGATGTTGTCATTCTTAGACAGTTACTGGTCAAGGTTTACACTACTTGGTCAGTAAAGTAAACCCGTTGAGATCAGTACATGTCGTATACTGAAATATATGATTCCAATAGTTTCTCAATGAACCATGAGTCTTGGAGACTCGTATAGTTGTGTAGGTGTTTATGGTAGATAAACACTAAACGACTCACCGAAGATTCTTAATGGATGGTACACCAACATCAATAAGAATCTTCTCGGGTTGAATAGCATTTGTGATTCTTCGACTTGGGATGCCACTGTGGGCACATGAGACATCCTTCAAACTTAGATGATAGTCACGTCACCGATCTATTTAGATCAGACCTCCGTTTGTTCGTTGGGTGTGGATAGATCCTCAGGGTGTCCTGTGTGTATCGAGATAGGATCCGCCAGTTCTGTGTACAGAGCATAGGTAGTCCATTTATGATTAGCAATCAGATAAAAACCATGGGCCCGTGGTACACTTTAGAAGTCAGTTCTAAATGTTCTTTTAGAGATTGCTAATAGAGACATCGACGAGATTGTCCCTATAGAGATTTGACGTTTACATCTATATCTATGGGATATATCTGGATACCTGTGACGGAGGAATTATACATATGCCATGACCTCGACATGTATGATTCAGCGAGTTTATCCGTGGTCGTCATAATTTACGGGTGGGTAAATTATGGACACGAAATTGGATTTCGTGACGGATATGCCTGAATCTAAAGAGTCTCACTAATGAAATATACTCGTAGAGCACTAGTTTATAAATAATACTAATTATTATAAATTGTTTAAAGGTTAAACGAAAAATACATGTGTTGAGACCTAATAGTCATTTCTTAATTTTTGTGTATTTGCATTTAATGTTAGATTTTATCAAATACACATTAATTAATTGTCAAATTAAGATATTTGACTTATATCATAAATATATATATATTTGATATTTAATGTAAATATAATACATATATTTAATATATTTGTATTTAAATAATTAATTAATTATTTAATCGTTAAATGATTAAATTAATTGAAATATAAATATCTTAAAGTTGTGATAATTATTGAAATGCTTTTGGTTGCCTTTGTTGACTTTAAGTAATTCATTAAATGGTTTAATGATATAGCTTGCAAGTTGATTAAAGTTTTAATTGAAACAAAATAAAAATATCTAGATATTTTATTTATTATTCCTCCACCATTCGGCCAAGGCCATTTTTTGGAGAAAATATAAATTGTTTTGTTTCTTTTAGGGTTTCATAAGTTCCATATACACAAAAACAAAACACAAAAGAAGTAGAGAACAAAAGTTGAAGGAAAAAGGAAAAAGACTTGGAAAAACTTGATTTTTGTAAGTATTTCTTCAAAACCTTCAACATGAAAATTATTTCTAACAAGCTTAGCATCATTTTGTGGTGCTTTGATGTTCTTTCTACTCTTATATTTTGTGTTTATTTGGTTGAGAACTTGTATGAAAGATTGATGCATGTAAGTAAGCTTTAAATGGTTTAAAAGGCTTACTTTTGATTTTTGGAAAATCAAGTTGCCATTCTAGAGTTGTTAAGCCACTCCTTGGTGACCTATAATTGTTCTAGAATTATTTCAGAGTGGTGAGGCTTGTTTGGTGAAGTATTGAATGGATTAAAGTGTTGGATTTTAAAGATTTGGTGAAATTGGATAATTTGATAAAATTGAAAAATTAGGGTTCTTAACCCACTCCAAATTTGAGGCTTTTCATATATGTGATTCATTATGGTATGTATATGATGCATGTAAAATTTTGGGTTGATTGGATTTGATCTTGGTTTGTTTTTTAACAAAAGGGACTAAAATGCAATAAACTGAAAATGGGGGGGCTCTCGGCAATTTCAGAAAAATTTGGGGATTTGTGTGAAATATGATTTTGATGTATTGGATATGTTGAAAAATATTTTAGAAATGATTTAGAATCATCCAAAATTGTATTTGACAATTTTTGGACTAAAATGATCAATTTGCAAAGTTATGGGGCAATTCGGTAATTACCAAGAAATATGATTTGTTGTGTAATTTTTCAGAATTTAAGAATTGCAAAATTAAATAAATAAGTTTATTTAATTGATCCAAGAAAAATTTTGAAATCGGAAAATTTTGATTTTCCACTATTCCGCTGCGTTATCGGATTTCCGCTATAAAACCCCTTCATATAGAAGAATAAAAAAACAAGAATACGAGTGCATGCATAGATAAGTTTAAGTATGTATAAGTAAATATATGTGAGTAATATTGTTTGTTATATAAATATTGATATGTGACGTAAGACTAATGAAAGGCATGATTATGTTAGTAAATGAGTGAATAGTTTATAAATGTTATAAGCCTAGATGTTATTTTAATGATTTGAAAGAAGATAAAAATATTGTGTATGTGTAATTAGAATTGCGTATGAAAATAAATATATGTATGTGATTTGGAATCCTGGTTTTACGTGTGTGTATGTCTATACTTTGGGAATTTAATATGATAGAGAAGTTGAAGAATTTGTAATTTGAGTGTATGTACATAGAGTGATGTAGCAGCAGAGCTTTGAATGTGTATACAATTATAAGTATGGAATTAGTAAGATAGTATGAGAAGCATATGCATATGTACATTTTTGGTAGTATGAATATATGTTAAATTAAGTATGTTTGAGTGTGAGCAAAGCATACTGATGATATTTTGAGCATATAGATCATAAGATAATTATAAATGGAAGAATGTAAAGAATAGAATTCGTATATCATTAATTTATAGGAATGCATGAATATGTACATGTACATGTATGACAATGTAAGAAAGCATGGCTAGGGTAGAGGAAGCATGAGAAATGCATATGCATATGTGTGTGTTAAGATTTCTAGAAGTTGAGTTAAAGTTAAGAATGTTTTTGAAATTCAAGTGTTTTAAAGAAAAGTTTAAGATGCTTTTGAAAGAAATGTATTTTAGAAAATATTTCTTATAATTTTAAGATTTAAGCATGAGTTTTATATTTTCGGGGCATGAGGGAAAAACTCACCTCAGTATGTAACTTGAGATAGTATGGAATTGACGGACATGGACATGTGCACATGTAGAGGGCTGGGGGGACGGCGATACGTAACGTCCCCAGATCCTAGTTCAGGACTAGGGATGACAGATGCCCCAAAATCTTGGTTTCAAAGCTTGGGTGGTAGCATAGATCTGCACCCCCAATTCTAGTTTATGGCTTGGGGGACGACGATACGTAACCCTCCAAGACCACCAGTTTCAGATACAATAATGGCATGCTTTGGGGGACGACGATACGTAACGCCCCAAAGTCATGGATTTACATTGCTGGCTACAGTTAGGCGTATGGGGGGATAACGATACGTAACGCCCTCATACATCAAGTTTTTCATTCAGAGACACATAATTCAGAGAAAGTTTTAGTTTTCAGATACATATTTTAGTTCTCAGATACAGTTTTCAGTATTCAGATACAATTTTCAGAAAGAGCATTTTCAGAAAGAAAAAGTGAAGTAAAGTTTTCAACAAAGTATTTTCATAAAAGAGTTTTCAGAAAAGAGTTCTTCAGAAAGTTTTCAAAAAGCATTTTCTAAATACATAGCATGTTAAAGTAGAGTATGGTTTACAAGTCATGCATATAAATCATATATTCTAGTAATTCATCTGAGATGCATATAGTTGATGTTAATGTATTATAGCATGATTACATTTAGATGCATATATATATAATTAATGAATATATGTATCGAATGGTTACACAGAAGGAACATTTGTAAAACACTAGTGCATGATAATATGATTATATATACGTATGCATGGTTAATATTTGTGTATTAAAGGTTGATAAAAAGAGTATTGCATTATACCGATTTGATTATATTTCAAGAGAGTGAAAGTAAGAAAGTTTTATTAATTGTCTGATCTAGATTAGCATCGAGTGTACAGGAAAGAAAGAAGTAATAATTGCCTGAGCTAAATTAGTAAGGAGTGTATAAGAAAGTAGAGAGATAACAGAGTAGCGCAGCAGAAACGTGATGGAATTTGATTTAATAATTAAGGATATAGAGACTTGATATGTATATTATAGATGTATGAAAATATAAATAGTAATAAGGATAATATAAAGTATGTATTATCAGATTAAAAAGAATCTTTAATAATGTTACATGTTTGTTAAAATGGTTAGATATCAGCCAACTAACTTACGTTAATTCAGAATCAAGACTCAGATTTTATGTGTGTTTGACGCTCAAGGTATGAGCATGGTTACTTACTGAGTCTTATGACTCACACCACAACAGTTTGTTAGTTTTGTAGGTCAGTAGCAGTCATACTGAGCCAGCATGATTTCAGTGAAGACTTGAAGACAATGGATCGCCCCAATTGCGGTGAAGAGAGTCATTGAGTCCTGGGTCAAGTTATGGGTCCTCACGATCCATTGTATTTGTACTTGTATTGTATATGTAGTTGTATAATATTATTTTGAGTTCTGGTTGGAGGCCAAGTGATTTACATTTTGTTCATTGAGTTCTGGCCTGAGGCGTAGATGATGGTTGCATATGTTTTGAATTGCATAACAGGTTGTCTCGAGGTGCTGGACTTTGGTCCAAGTTTCATGATTTTTAGCAGAGGTCATGCCGAAATTTCGTCAGAATCAGAGGCTTATGGAGATGTGTTTTCCTATCTCATGCCGGTAACATCCTGGCTTAGGCGGGATGTTACAAAGTTGGTATCAGAGCATGGTTTAAGAGTCATTGTCAGTAACATGGTCTAGAAGTCAGTGACTGCAACTGTGGGGATCTGGCTGTTAGAGATTGTCTTCAGTTTTGTAAAGACCACGTAGGTCTTTCTATGTACTTTCTATGATTGTTTGATATGATATTATTTCTTTGTTCTGTGCTTTGCTTGCTTGAATATGAGTCCAAAGGTGACTCAATTGATGTGCATAGATTAGCTATTTCCGTATGGGAGGAGATTAATTTAAGTTAGTACTTTTGCGGCTTTTTTATATCAGAGAACTCGCATAAATTAGATAGTATCAGTATAGGGCCCTTGTGAGGCTAGATGACTCCAGATAAGAACCAGATCAGTATAGTTAGAGATGAGAACCATATCAGTATAGTCAGTTTAAAGTCATAGATGAGTTGTTAAGGATCCTAGCTTATAGATAATGATTAGTTCATAGTTGGGACAAAAAAGTTATATCAGTGGAGTTTAGAGTAAGATAGTTACAGCACATACGACCAGGTTCAAATCAGCAGTTATAAGGGTAGAGAAATTTCGAGGACGAAATTTTATAAGGAGGGGTGAATGTAACATCCCAGATTTTCAGGACAGTTTTGGAAGGTTTCCAGACTGAAGTTATGGTCTCGGAACATGATGATAATGAAGAATCAGATTTCAAGCGATGATATATGGGTCGAAATAATATAAAGTGAAGATTTTTCGCGTTAGAAGACGCATCGTCTCAAAAATCAGTTACGTAATTTTTTATTATGCGCATAAAGTTTGCCGTTTCGGTAACGAAGATAGAAAACGAACTCCGATTGAGCTGATTCTTAAACCATCGGACTCGTTTTTCCGAGATGAAAAACTTTCGTGTTGAACACTTTTAGAAAATCGTATCAGAAGGGCTTCAAAATTTCTGATTTCCGCAATTACCTTTCTAAGTGAGGGCATTTTTGTAATTTTTGGATGGGAGATATTTTGTTTACTGATTTTCATTAAAAAAAAAAGGAAAAACAAAAAAAAAAATGAAAAAGAAGAATACAGAGAAGAAACGAGAGAGAGAGAGGGAGAAAGAAAAGCTCTCGCTGGTGGCCCTCCGGCTAGCCTCGCGCCGGCGGACCACCTGCCGCCAAAGCGTCCGGCTACGGCGTACCTGCTGGTGGTCGGCGCCGAAGCAAGGATCACCGGAATCGACGCAGGAATGGAGAAACAGCCGCGTGAATGAGTTTGATGGTTCCGGCTCGTCGCTTCGATTCACGACTCGAGCCACCTATCAAATCGAAACCCTCGATGAGTACTACGAGTTGGTTGTGACGATTTCTCTGATTCGTGCTAGGAATCACCCGAAACGAGGAAAAAAGCCACGTGTGAACAGTGACTTCGACGTGAACAGTAGCTCCGATCAGAATTTCATCGATTCCAGCGCGTTCGTGGGATCGTTTGGAGTCCGTTTATAGCCTCAAAATCTTGGTAAGAGCTCTCAGTAAAAAGTCATTAATTTCAAGTTTTCCGCTAAATATTCGAATGCTTCCAGTAGCTTCGTAGAGTAGCGTAGTGATATAATTTGAGTTGTTTGAGCTTTAATATGTTGAATATGTTCTTGTCGTAGAATCCGAGTGAGAAGAAATTAGATTAGATCGATCCAGTAGATAAAGCGGATTTCAGGTGAAACCGGGTTTCTCGCTCGACTGAGCGTTGATGACCGTAACCATGGATATGACATTAACATGATATTGCGAGAGTAATTGAGTAATTCTGGATAAGTTCGGAAGGTTCCGCAGCGTTTGCAGAAACTTTTCCGCAAGATTTTCCGCAAATGCGTAAAATGAGAATCTAAGCCATCTAGCTAGTTTAGAATAGTATATAAAGATATATTAGAGAAATGAAGCTTAAACCATAAAATCGGAGAGGATTCGTGTATTCCGGGAAAGTCCGGAAGTTTATAATAGATGAGTAGAAAGTTCCGCAAATAGCGGTTCTGATCATGTTTTGTTATTGTTTTGACAGATCGGACCAGGATTATGAGTATCCGCCTTGCCAGATAAGTAATCCATGCGATGAATACTTGTTACGTGTTCTGTTTGGATTTAGATAATAAAGAAATTTTATAAGTATATGTGTAACCATAAAATATGAAGTATATATATATGTATATAAGCAAGTAAGATACTAGCAAGCTTGAGATTGAAAGTATAAGAATGATAAAGTATATGTGTACATAATATGTGAGCAAAAACATGTGAGTATAATATAAGGGTACCTGAGATTAGGAGTTGTAGAACTACACTCTAGGGAATGAGATTAAAGTCTAAAGAATGATAAAGTATAAGGAAGTGATTATATATGTACAAATGCATATAGAAGAATACAAATGATGGGTTAATATCACGCAAAGTTAATACATTATAATAAGGGAGATATCTAAAATAGAAGTAATAAAAGTGGATCCTCTAACCCCCAGCATTTTCTTTTATTGTACTTTTCCCTTTTTAATTTCCAGCATTTACTTTCCAGCATTTACTTTATGTCATTTATCTATAAAATACCACAAAACACATCAAAATATTCACAAAACTAAAGAAACTATACAAAATATTAATTCAAGGGAGTGGGAAATAGTGATCTATTTACCACTCATCACACCCCCAAACCTAACATTTTGCTAGTCCTCGAGCAAAACAACAAAATAAAATAACATAAACATCTTTAAAATAAAATTAAATGAAGCCACTTTCGTAGGGATCACGGTTGCATTTAGCGTATGCAACAAGCCTTTAAACCCCTAGGTGTCCCTAGTGGACGAGTTGTAGTCTCGTGAGGGCTTACAACAACGATACCCACAAACGTCAATATAAAACTAATGCACACAAAAGCAAAAAAACAAGAGAAAATAGAATAAACAAGTTAATGACTAAACAAGTGAAACTTCTTATCCAAGTTAGTAGTTGTTTTCTTTCTATCTAAATTACTAAATAAGTAAATTCTCCGATTATTTTTACCATTCTCCATATACATAACCAACAAAATATTAATCAATTGATTGTGCCCACAATATTCACAATTGTAGTTGAGAAGAGAGTAATATTTTTGTCCTAAAGTTATATCAGAATTCACACATTTTTTTAGCAATGGAATATTTTTTTGCTGATTTTTTTTATTTATATATAATATCTTCCATCCATGTAGCGAGTTTTGGGCCAGTGACTCCCAAACCAGTTGGCTTTTGGGCATTAGGTGTTAAGACACCCATACGGACTTAATTACCCGGATTTCAGATATATATAATTTTTTATAACATCTTCAATCCATATAGCGAGCTTTGGGCCAATGACTCCCAAACCAGTTGGTTTTATGGCACTAGGTGTTAAGACACCCCTACGGAATTAATTACTCGGATCTTAGACGTTTTTTTATTCCATCGCTTTTTAGATGCTTCCTCCAATTATACTAGAGCACTGAATATTACAAACTTTTCAATTACAACTTATGTTCGTATGTTACCATGTATGTTGATAATACATGTCAACTGAGTATATGAAGATCCAATTTAATCAGTTTTATGTTCACAAATTAAATAATTCAAAAAGAAATAAACAAAAATTAACTTGTTACGAAATAGGTTGAGATACGTCTCAGGAGTGGAAATTCCTTACACAGCTATCTCACACCAATTTCACCTGATTAGTCAAATTAAAAACACAAAAACTCAAAATATTTTTTTTATTAATTTTTTGAAATTTTTTGACTAAAAATCAAGTAAAAACAACACAATAAAAATAAGATACTATTCAACTATTTCCTCCCCCAAACCTTATTGAGACATTGTCCCCAATGTCTTAAAAGTAGAAGAAGAGTTTAGAAGATAGTACCTGGTTAGCTGAAATTTTACATCAAAAATGAAATTTAAAGGTTAAGATCCAGATTTATCCAGTGTTTTTTACCACGATCATTATCGGACCAGATTATCTTTGAAATGATAGGGTCAATTTGTGGTTCAAAGGCTAAAAGTTGGTCAATTAAATCATTGACAGTTCTGGCAGTGAAGAATAGATCTTTTACAGGTTTTGACGGTTGGACAATTATGAACCATAGCGTCACTATTTGTACATATCATGGTGTTGTTGTACAAATTAACTATGTGACAAAGGAGATTGCTCTCTTATCATTTGTGATTAGATCACCAAGATGTATAAATGATAGGAGGTCCCTATGATTAGTTCCTGGATTGAGAATGATATGAGACAGTATCAGTCCACGAAGGATTAATCATTAAATATCCCTAGTCAGAGTATTATCGAGATCGGACATCGATAAATGCGTAAAAGACTAATATTACACTTGTGCGCGTTTGTGAGGGCACAACGACATAGTTCTCATATATTTGGGTATATGATACTCATGCAAGTGTAATAGGAGGTTGTGTTTACCGATGGTACGGGAAACAGCTTCGCTCTGGATAGACCCCATCGGAATTCCATTGGTAGTATAACTATGTGTCTATGGAAGTCCGAAATCATGGTAGGTGTATTTGGTCTTAACCTGTGACTTGCACCGCTAATACTTGCGACAATAAATATACTTTGGTTTTGGTCGTCCAGGGCTTTAATAGGTTCTGTGTACGCCTCTGCTGGGTATATTGAGAATCGTAGTGTGTTGGGTGTGATGTCAAGACGGAAGTATCACTTCAGTCATATGGAGATGATGGTCACGTAGGATACAGTACTAGTACTCTTATGTACTGCAGTCATCGAGATAAAATGACAAGGTCATGTTTATCCGATTATAGAGACTAGTTACCAGACATATGACATGTGCTTTATACGGGGCAGACACAATTCCAACCCCAGGCCTAGCACATGATCATCTGATACTGGATCGAAATACGCAATACTACGTATACTACGTCTGATATAGATCCTTATATTCCTGTAAGGATATTTCTGGAGAATTGGGTAGGCATGGCGCTTTGCTATAAGCCAACTTTGTCTTGTAAATCGGTACAAACGTAGTACTAGGTACTTACGTGTTCGGATAGTCCGACGACCGAATTTACTGCCAACATATCTGGGGATCTCATGGGTCGCTTCCCGAAGATTCACCGATGACGTATGACTCACACTTTTATTAATCTGGGATTAATTAGAAGAGAGAGAAAATTAATCTGGGATTAATTGCGGAGATATTTTATCTGGGATAAAATATCAATTAAAGAGAGAAAACGATTAATTTGGAATTAATCGATAAAATAATATATTCGATATATTATACGAAATTGGATTTCGACGCGAAATTAAAATTAGATTTTAATTCGGACGAACGAGTTAATTTAGAATTAATTCGTTAGCGACGTGAATAGTGATTTCGCTATGCATAATCATTTAATTGCGTCGCAACGGAAAATTTGTTAATTTGGAATTAGCGAAACCGAGCCCGGGATTTTTGCGAGCGCATTCACATTTCGAATTCGAGTGCGGCACACAAGTCAAATCAAGTGTCAAATCATTAGCCGCATCAAGCGTCAAATCATTATTCACTTTGAGTGATGTGACAACTTGTCACATTGATTGATTGATTGACGTGAGTTGATGGAAGTTGTTGAAAAAGCTTTTTGAAAGCTTGAAAGACATTTACTATTATTATAATGGTATTTGACTTTTGATGTTTGGTATTAGATACACAAAATCAAAATAAAAACTACTTCACTTTTTTTCTTTCCTCTAAGTCACGCCCAAGGGGCTGCCTTTCTCCTCTCCTCTACTGCTCACTGCCGTGAGCTATAGGGAAGCCAAGTGTGGTGATTTTATGGCAAAATCATCAAGAGCTAGCACTCCGAGAGACATGCGAAGGTGATAGGGAAGTCCACCCATGAGCTTGGAATCATCAACCAAAGCTTGGAGCTTGTTGGACGAAGATTGAAGCCAAAAATAGTGAGCTGTGACAGTGGACTGCCGAGCACTCACAAGGGCAGAAAATAATTTTTTGTTCGTTGTCGCGTCGCTCAATCGATCGATGTGAGTATTCCGCAACTCCCTCGTTGTATTCGCACTTATATTTCTTGCTTGTTATTCGATCCTCGGGACCGTAGAACTCCAACAATGGTATCAGAGCGATTGAAAAACATGAAATATGACTTAGGGTTAAAATTTGGGTAAATTGATTTTGAGCATGATTTAATTAAATTGTTTGATTGAATGTGTTTAAATGATGTTTTATTGGATATTGATTGGATCAATTTCAAGAAATTATGTTTGGAACATTTTTCCCCAAATTGTGATGCTTGGCCGAATCACATAGAAGCCCTAATGTCTTGGAATTTTTTGTTTTTTAATTCATTGGATGACTTGAAAACAATTGAGGATGTTGATTTAATATTGATTTGGATTCAATTGGATTGGATTTAAAATTGAACATGAAAATCCCATTTGGCCGAGACTAATATAGCATGATTGGGTTTGATTTTTTTGATCAAAATGTGTTGGACACTAATTGATGTAATTGAGCATGATTAATTAGGCTAATTGGTGTTTTGGAAATGTTAATTGGGTAATTAATTGTGTTATACACTTTGTGTAATTAAATTGGGAATTTGGAATTTGATAATTTAATTATTTGGGCCTATTTTGTTAAAATTGGGCTTGAAAGTTGTTATTGGGCTTGGTTGTACTAAGTTAGGTTTAGGCAAAATTGGTTGGATCCAATTGGGCCCAAAACCGCATCCATAAAGCCCAAATGCGACTAATGGACCTTTAAAGTTTAATTGGGCCTAAATTGATTTCTAGGCTTATGGGGTAATTCCCGGATTGGGCTTTGGTTATTGGGTTTGACCCGAGTTGAACAAAAGTCCACGCCTTAAGAAATTAATTAAAAGCCCATTGGACTTTAATTAAATTGACGTTGGACGTTAATCGGGTTTTGAGACGCGTAACGATTAAATTTGGAATTTAAATCGTAAAAGGTTTATTATTAAAGTGTAGTATTTAATTTGGAATTAAATGGTGAATTAATATTAAATACAAATTGAATTGGATTTAATTTTGTAGTTTAATTTAATTCGAGAATTCGTACTTTGAGTACTTATTCGCAAAACGAGTTTCACTCGCGCAAAATCAAATTGTTGTTTGAACATTGGATGGTCACTAATTATCAAATTAATTAATTTGATTAGATTGATTGATAACATGCTTGTGTGAATACATGGTTGCGATGCATGAATAATGTATATCACATGGATATTAGATGGGTGGGGTAATTTTAGAAATTGTTGTAATAAATTTGGAATTTATTAATTGGACCTGCGTGTCCAGCCTTATTACCTCCTTACTCTTTGTATTCTCTTCTCACCTATTCCCCTCAATGTAAATGAGGTTTCTTTAGAAGTGTAGTGTAACGGGTAGAAGTAATACATGTGCTAGCGGGAGAGAGGAAATGGAGAGATTTGATCTAGGATCAATGTGTTAAGTATCCATCCGCATATCATTATTATTTATTTATACGCGCTTTATTATGTGTTTAGAATGCATGTATAAGGGTGTATGATGATGAGACATTAACAAAGATAATAAATTGGTTGCCAATTTGCACGCGAAAAACCCTCACAAAATATTAAGCGTTTTTCCTTCCATTGAGTGATTCTTACTCAAGATCCAAGACTGGCATTGGCTTGTTGGCCAAAGTCAAGTCCTTTGTCCATCGAGGATGTGTTTGAATCACGAAGGCTTTGTTACATATTGGTGTCTTGTCCAAGTTGTGGTTTGTTGGCCAAAGTCAAGACCATTTCTTGTCCATCGACATTGATTACGAAGCTTTCCATGGTCAATGGGTTCTACTTAACTGGGATCACTAAGTTTGTTGTGCCAAAGCCAAGGCTTAGTTGATTCAGAGGAAAAAAGTTAGGCAATACATTAGATGTATTGGCATATATAAGATATATGTTTCAGACTTGGATGTCCCCCTACCGGATCTAGGAATTGGATTGGAGCCAATTGATCTTAGAGATCTACCTAGTTAATTATCATACAATTTGTTGGCCAAAGTCAAGATTGTGTGATATTTAACGGGATCCTAGCCCGCTAGGAAACACGGTTTCCTGAGTACTCGACAGATGGTTAGAGGCTCGCCGAAAAATAGTGGGAGGCAAGAATTGAATTTGCAATATTCGTTTAATTACTTGCCATACGCGCTCAAAACAAATATCATTCGTCAAATTAATTAAATGTTAGTTGGACTAATATTTAATCGTTGTTTTAATTAACAGTTGGACTGTATTCAAACTATTCATTTATATTTGATTATATAATTGGATTATAATAATCAATATATTTGATTTAATCAATTATAGTTGATTAAATAGTTGGACTATAGTAATCATTATAATAAATAGTACCCAAATCATTGATTAAATAGTTAGACTATTAGAATCAAGATAAGTTGAAAGATTGACATTTAAAACATAATCCTAGGGAAAATGTATTTAAATGGTTTAATTTTCAAAATTGGGAATAATTTCAGGATGGTCCTGGAAATTAATAAGTTACTTTATTTGATAAAATAACATATTATGCCTAAGCCCGGAGTTAAGCAAATAGTAGAGCATGATCTTTGGAAGATTCATGTGATGATAACTTTAGTGCTTAATCCATTAAGCTTGTCACATGAGACTCCTTAATTTCTTTGTCAGAACTAAGGGTTAGATCCTTAAAGTATGATAATGAAATTGAAGGATCTTCATAGATCTATTTTAGATCTTAGAAGTAATCAAATTGCAATAATAACTCTTGGAGAGTTAATGACTATTCTCAAGGAGATAAAGTCAAAGTTTGCAATAAGGCAAGTAGCGCAAGACGCACCTTATTTCGATATTCTAGAAGGCCTAGGCTAGGCCAAAGGCTTCTGGAGTGTGGAAATGGGCAAAGGAAAAATCATTATAATCTTCTGGGAAGATAAAAGACATATCCCAAAATGTCTGCCTAAATTGTGGCAAACGGGATCGCGGAAGCGTGACTGCCGTTTGGAAAAAGCAGACATGAAGGAATTGAAGACGGGCAAGGCTCTGACTTCAAATATGTTTGTCATAAATATGTTCACAACTAGTATTAAAATTAGATTTTAAATACTTAGTGTGGTACATAAATATATACTGGTGTTCAGAATCTGCTTTGAGCAGGATACTGACTTCCATTGAGATTAATCTGCGAATTGGAAACGGGACGAAATTCGTTGTTTTAACCGTAGATACCTATTTTAGGAACTACCCTCGGGTTTTTACCTAAATTTGGATATTGTTATAATGTAACTAGTTTGACTAGAAACATTATCTTTATATCAGAGTTTAACCCGCTGCGGGTGAACCTTTATATTCTAGAACACTAAAGTGTTTTATTATATAAAGATGATATTGAGATAATCACATTAGATTTGAATAACAGAATTTATATTTTGAATATAAATAAATCTCAAACATATAACATGACAAACAAATAGCTCAAACTGATTTGATCAGAAGAAACTAATTTGTGGCATTGTTTTCTGGGACACAATTAAACAAGAATCGTATATCCACACTTTCGAAGAGTGGGTACTCGGACTGATTTGATTCTACTCAAATAAAGTCTATGAATATAGTTTATTAGGCTAAGTGCCTATAACACATTTACTTGGTAAAAGTGAAAATGCCACTGATCTGTTAGCCCTAGTTCATAGTGAAGCAAGTGGGCCCATGTCTAGCTAGGCTAGAGGTGGATATGAATATTTCGTGACCTTTACGGATGTGGCATCGCGTTATGGTTATGTGTTTCTTATGAAATACAAATCGGAAACTTTTAAAGTTTCGACACGAAATAGCCAAACAGATCGGCTGAAGTATTAAACCGTCACGGTAAGACCATAATGGAAAATACTTAAGCAATAAGTTTCTCAAATATTTGAAAGATTATAGTATTCTTTCAATGAGGACTCCTCCCGGAACACGTCATTTGACGTTGTGTCCGAACCGAGTAATCGAATTTTGTTGGACATGATAAGGTTAATCATGAGTCGCTCTGAGCTACCATTTCCTTCAACGGATAAGCATAAACAGTGCAGAACTTATTTTGAATAAGGTTCCATAAAAATCTGTTTGACAGATATCATATTAGATATGAACAGGAACGAAACTGGGTTTCTCATTCCTGAACATTTGGGTATGCTGGGCATATGTTTGGATGATGCTAAACTAAAACCCAAATTGGATAAATGTCAATTGTAGGTTATCCTAGGGATACATAAGTATAGTACTTATACAACTCACAAGAGAACAATTTAATTGTTGCTCACCATGTGGCTTTCCTAAGAGGAATACCGATATGCAGTGATGAAGATCAGAGTAATACTATTCCAGGCACCGATTCCTTAATGGAACATAAATAGTTTATCAATGATAAAACTATACCATTAATCTTCGAATACACAAGAACCACGTATGTCGTAGAGATTCAGAAAACAACCTGGGGTATGGATTTCTGATCTCACCTCATAAAGATGTCTATCTTTTGAGGAATACCAACTGACTACGTATGAGGAAGTGATACAAGGTATCGACTCCCAATCATGGCAAAGTGTCATGAATCCGAAATGGATTCCATGTATATCAACTATGTTTTGACACTAGTTGTTGTACCGCAAGGCATTATGCCTACTGGTACTATATAAATCTGTAAGGAAGACGTACATGGATGGAAACATACCAACGTATAAAACTAGGCTTTTAGCGGAAAGGTATCGTTATCAATATTGTGTTGATTACGATTCAACCTTTTACCTGTTGCCACGGTAAATCCATTTGGATAATGCTTGCTAACGCTGCATATTTCATTTATGAAATATGTTAGCTTTACGGGAAAATCGCTTTCCTGAAAAGGAAACCTTTTGGAGGATGTTTACAACATCCTGACGATTTTGTCATACCAAAACTAGCAAACAAGGTTTGCAGGTTATTCGATCCATGTTTGGATTGAAGCAAGCATTAGGTTCTTGGAATTATCGTTTTGATGTAATCATAATGGTTTATGATTTAATTCAAAATGAAATGATTCTTGTGTATATAAGAGGGCTAGTGGGAGCGCACTGACAATGGTTGTCCTATACAATAATGATAATATATGTCATTTCTTGGAAATGATATTCCCATAAAACAATCGACGAAAGCTTGACTTTCGAATACTCTCCGAGAAATCGTACATTGAAAAATGTATGCGACCTGGTGTCTCATACGCTTTGAGCATATGAAGTCACAAACAGGCCAATCCAAGTGATAGTCACTGGATTGAAGTTAAGAACATCCTTTAGTTTCTTAGAGAACTAAAGATGCTATATTAAACTATGGAGAAGAAGAACTTGAAATGATTGGGATCACTGCTGCAAGTTTCCCAACCGATAAAATGACTAAAAGTCGCAAACGGTACTGTACAGTTTGAATAACGGAACAATGAGCTGGAAATCTTCCAAGCAAGATACTGTTACCGAATAAACAAAAAATGCGGAATATTGCTGCAGCTGAGGCAGCAATAGAAGCCATTTGGGTCGATAATAAATCTAATTAGATTAGATATAGTTCTGTTAGCAGCTGAGCTAGGCTTCAGCGCAGGGTAAAGAATTAATGGTCTCATCAACGATCCAGATATATGATTCGATATTCATCTGATTCGTTCGGATCATACATCGTGGCGATGTGATGATCGTATCAATCACATCAGATGATAATCATGCAAATCCGCTGACGAAAGCATTTTCTCAGCAGTTTGAGCCAACCGTACATAGTTCGGGTGTCAGACACTCGAGTGCCTGGCTATAGGCCAAGTGGGAGATTATTGGATAATTATGACCCATAGCGTCACTATTTGTACAGATCATGGTGTTGTTGTACAAATTAACTATGTGACAAATGAGATTGCTATCTTATCATTTGTGATTAGATCACCAAGATGTATAAATGATAAGAGGTCCCTATGATTAGTTCCTGGATTGAGAATGATATGAGACAGTATCAGTCCACGAAGGATTAATCATTAAATATCCCTAGTCAGAGTATTATCGAGATCGGACATCGATAAATGCGTAAAAGACTAATATTACACTTGTGCGCGTTTGTGAGGGCACAACGACATAGTTCTCATATATTTGGGTATATGATACTCATGCAAGTGTAATAGGAGGTTGTGTTTACCGACATCTTCGCTTTGGATAGACCCCCTCGGAATTCCATTGGTAGTATGACTATGTGTCTATGGAAGTCCGAAATCAGGGTAGATGTATTTGGTCTTAACCTGAGACTTGCACCGCTAATACTTGCGACAATAAATATACTTTGGTTTTGGTCGTCCGGGGCTTTAACAGGTTATGTGTACGCCTCTGCTGGGTATATTGAGAATCGTAGTGTGTTGGGTGTGATGTCAAGACGGAAGTATCACTTCAGTCATATGGAGATGATGGTCACGTAGGATACAATACTAGTACTCTTATGTAATGCAGTCATCGAGATAAAATGACAAGGTCATGTTTATCCGATTATAGAGACTAGTTACCAGACATCTGACATGTGCTTTGTACGGGGCAGACACAATTCCAACCCCAGGCCTAGCACGTGATCATCCGATACTGGATCGAAATACGCAATACTACGTATACTACGCCTGATATAGATCCTTATATTCCTGTAAGGATATTTCTGGAGAATTGGGTAGGCATGGCGCTTTGCTAGAAGCCAACATTATCTTGTAAATCGGTACAAACGTAGTACTAGGTACTTACGT
This sequence comes from Zanthoxylum bungeanum, assembly GCA_019454045.1. Taxonomy (NCBI): domain Eukaryota; kingdom Viridiplantae; phylum Streptophyta; class Magnoliopsida; order Sapindales; family Rutaceae; genus Zanthoxylum; species Zanthoxylum bungeanum. Next base: position 53,750 of record SKCR01042575.1, read on the forward strand.
GTTCGGATAGTCCGACGACCGAATTTACTGCCAACATATCTGGGGATCTCATGGGTCGCTTCCCGAAGATTCACCGATGACGTATGACTCGCTCTTTTATTAATCTGGGATTAATTAGAAGAGAGAGAAAATTAATCTGGGATTAATTACGGAGATATTTTATTTGGGATAAAATATCAATTAAAGAGAAAAACGATTAATTTGGAATTAATCGATAAAATAATATATTCGATATATTATACGAAATTGGATTTCGACGGGGAATTAAAATTAGATTTTAATTCGGACGAACGAGTTAATTTAGAATTAATTCGTTAGCGACGTGAATAGTGATTTCGCTATGCATAATCATTTAATTGCGTCGCAACGGAAAATTCGTTAATTTGGAATTAGCGAAACCGAGCCCGGGATTGTTTGTGAGCGCATTCACATTTCGAATTCGAGTGCGGCACATAAGTCAAATCAAGTGTCAAATCATTAGTCGCATCAAGCGTCAAATCATTAGTCACTTTGAGTGATGTGACAACTTGTCACATTGATTGATTGATTGATGAGAGTTGATGGAAGTTGTTGAAAAATCTTTTTGAAAGCTTGAAAGACATTTACTATTATTATAATGGTATTTGACTTTTGATTTTTGGTATTAGATACACAAAATCAAAACAAAAACTACTTCACTTTTCTTCTCTCCTCTAAGTCACGCCCAAGGGGCTGCCTTTCTCATCTCTTCTACTGCTCACTTCCGTGAGCTATAGGGAAGCCAAGTGTGGTGATTTTGTGGCAAAATCATCAAGAGCTTGCACTTCGAGAGACATGCGAATGTGATAGAGAAGTCCACCCATGAGCTTGGAATCATCAACCAAAGCTTGGAGCTTGTTGGACGAAGATTGAAGCCGAAAACAGTGAGCTGTGACAGTGGACTGTCGAGCACTCACAAGGGCAGGAAATAATTTTTTGTTTGTTGCCGCGTCGCTCAACCGATCGATGTGAGTATTCCACAACTCCCTCGTTGTATTCGCACTTATATTTCTTGCTTGTTATTCGATCCTCGGGACCGTAGAACTCCAACATTGACACGAACCCATTTCTCCAGGCATCATCAAGAAACACACAAAGAAAATCATAAAATCCATCAGCATTAAACAATCCAATCGGTCTCTGGTGTATGTTCAAGTTCGCCCAAGATAATACTGTAAAAATTTCCTCCATCGTGCCCAAGCCGTCTGACAAAGCAATAAAAGCATCAGCAAAGTTAATCATTTCCACCAGTTGTTCAGACATACCTGGCATGATAAGTTCCTCTCTGTTTGATAGTCCTATAAGATTCGCCTCTGCCAAAGGTTTTGGGATAATTCACAGAGCTTGACTGCCTCCTTCCTGTACAACCCTTGAAACGATTCCCATTAGTCCAAGATTGCCACCGCCATATACTAAGTGCATATTTCTTTCAACTATGACTCTACCCAATTCATGTGCTTCCTCAACGAATTCTAGTTTAGAACTAACACTAGTACCGCAAAACACACAGATGTTTACAACTCGTCTTCTTGAAGTAGCTTCCATTTTTATATGTTTCTTTCTCAAATCTGGATGCCTTCAAAAGTGCAATGATGAGTTGAATTTATAACACCTGAAAAAGGGTGAGTAATAATAGCAATAGTACCTGTCAAATGACAATTATTAGTTAAACAATGAAATATATCGTGAAAGTCAAAAAGTCCGGATCCTGTCGGAGAAAATAAAAGAAAATCACAAATCACAATTATTAGAAAATAATATTTACAAGAAGTAACGGCTTGAATGACGTCTATGCGTCATGGACAAGCTTCCCATCCAATTTTCTTATAAATTGGCAAACAAGGTCTTTTAGAGTCAGATTCCCGAGACTAAGTTGTTGTCTTTCTTTTCAGAATTGTGTATATAACATGTGAATTGCGTGATGTACATATCCACTGGAATATGTCATCCAAAGACTCCTTACTCATGCCATCCCAAATGATTTTAATTTTATCTTCACGGTTATCAGACATCATTCCTAAAGAATGACAACGAGTATTACATGTCATACGAGCACATTTATAGCAAACACCCATTCTTTTAGCTCTTCTCTTTTTAGCATAGGTGCTTCTTCCTAAACCAGACAGATATGAAATAAAAGAGTCAGATGACTCACCTGCCAATCGGACATGTGCTTCAATAATCCAACGAATTTCATTAGGAATAAGTTTGATCATCAATAGTCTCATCTGTTCCAAGTGAGATTTGTAGACTTTCATCAGAGAGTTTTGAGGGAGAGAAGGAAATTACTTGTGAAGATTTGCGAGAAAATCTTCCATCGTGAAATGACTTTACCTCTAAAAATTAAACACACCAAATCACAATATATACACAAATTGCATGGGTTGTCTCCTAGCTAGCGCTAAGTTTAACATCATCAGCTAGACATGACTGCCCGAACGTTTAGGCTGGATCTGAAAGTGACACTTTCTTTTTGTCGCTCAAATGATTCTCCCTAGTAGTGCTTGACACGCTTACTTTTAACCTTGAATGTTTCATTAGAATTGGGATCATGTAACTCAACGGTTCTATCTGGTAAAACTCGAGTGATTAAGAATGGACCTGACCACCGTGATTTTAACCTTCCAGGGAAAAAATTCAACCTTGATTTACTGAACAATACCCGCTGCCCTGGTTCCAGTTGTATGCGCACTAACTTCTCATCATGTCTCTTCTTGGCCTTTTCTTTGTACAGTTTGGCATTCTCGAAAGGCTGTATGTGGAATTCCTCTAATTCGTTGAGTTGGTGGAGTCTTTTCTCTTCAGTTGCTTGTAGTTCAAGATTTAACTTGTTCAGTGTGTAGCACTCTTTATCTTCAAGCTTCACAGGCAGATGACATGCTTTAAGTTTGCCAGTTGAGCTTTGCATTTCATCAGAGTTCTGGATGGTACTATCTATCACATCAAGTCTGAAACATTCTTCATTCTTTTCATCATTCGGGAACTCCATAACTTTGAAAACATTGAATTTTACTTCTTGGTCATGCACCCTCATGGTTAATTCATCTTTTTGTACATCAATAATGGTTCGATCGGTAGCCAAGAATGGTCTCCGAGGATGATGGGCATATCTTCATCTTCCTCCATGTCAAGGATAATAAAGTCTGCTGGGAGAATGAGTTTGTCGACTTTGACCAGCACATCTTCAACTACACCTCTCGGAAATATGAGCGATCTATCAGCAAGTTGGAGAGAGACTGAGGTGGGCATTGCTTCTCTAATTTGCAGTTTCCTGTAAATTGAAAAAGACATCAAGTTAACACTAGCACCTAAATCACATAAAGCCTTACGGAAGTTATGTTCTCATATGGTGCAAGGAATGTTGAAACTGCCAAGATATTTCAACTTTGGGGGAAGTTTCCTCTGAATGATGGCGCTGCATTCTTCTGTCAATGCTACTGTCTCGTAATCTCCCAACCTCCGCTTTCGTGAAAGAATGTCTTTCATGAATTTGACATAGCTGGGCATTTATTCCAATGCTTCTGCAAATGGAATGTTGATATGCAGCTTTTTGAAAATCTCCAGAAATCGAGCAAATTGTTTGTCCAGTTTTTTTTTTCTGGAGACGTTGTGGAAAAGGTGGAGGTGGAGTGAATCTCTCTTGATCATTTGCTTTTGCCTCTTTTTCCTCCATCTGTTGATATGCTTTGTTGCTTTCTTTTGGAACTTCCTCAACAGTTGCCTTGACTCCAACATTTTTGTTGATCTCAATACCGATTTTCAAAGTGATGGCATGACATTTCTCCTTCCCCATGTTCCTTGGATTTGGTTCTGTGTTGCTAGGAATGGTACCTTGCGGTTTGTAACTCTGAGCATTGGCCAGTTGTCCTATTTGATTTTCCAGTGCCTTTATAGAAGCAAAACGGCTTTGAAACATAGCATCGTATGTTGCTTGTTGCTTTTTGAACATCTCTGCAATACATTCCTTTATATATGGTTCTTTCTCATACTCGTGGCCTTTGTTTTGTTGTTGGAATCCGGGTGGTGGATTGTTCTTTTGCCCCGAATTGTTACTCCATGTGAAATTGAGGTGATTCCTCCAACCTGGGTTATAGGTGTTGGAATATGGATTGTTCCCCTGTCTGTTGAAATTGTTGACATAATTCTCTATTTCTTCATGTTGGTTTGCTTTTGATTCTGGTGCTCCTCCATATGGTGAACTTGTGGATCCAGTATTAACCTTCATGTTAAGAGTTTCTGGATTTTTACAAATCAGATCCAGCTTGGCATTCACTATTGTGTTGGCTCCAACTTCATAAATTCATACGATTCGTTGAATCATGCTCCTTTTTGTTGGCCATAATAAATTGTTGTTGGCCATTTCTTCAATTAATCTTCTCTTTTTGCCATTAAAGCTCCTCCAGCCGCAACATCAATTGTGGTTCTCATTATTCCTGAAAGTCCATTATAGAAGGTTTGGACTTGTAGCCACTTTGCAATCTCATGGTGATGACATTTTCTGAGCAAATCCTTGTATCTTTCCCAAGCTTCGCAGAGGGATTCCGAGTCATGTTGCACAAATGATGTGATGTCATTCCTCAACTTTGCAGTTCTGGCTGGTGGAAAATACTTTGCAAGGAATTTGGTGGCTAGAGTGTTCCAAGTTGTGATGGAACCTGCTGGTAGTGAATGTAGCCAAGTCTTAGCTCTGTCTTTCAAGGAATATGGAAAAACACGCAATCTCATTACTTCTTCAGCTGCTCGGTTGTAATTGAAAGTGTCGTAAACTTCGAGGAAGTTGCTGATGTGGGCATTAGGATTCTCAGTTGCATTCCCCCCAAACTGAACTAACTGCTGACTCATCTGGATGCATGTTTTGATGTCACACGCATTTGCTAGTAAGGGAGGAAGTACAATACATGAAATGAAGCCGTCAATCACCGAAATAGTTCTGTCTCGAATGGGAATTGGTGGTGCAACTTCCAAAGGTTTAGGTTCCATCTTGATTAATGCTTCTTGGCCTTCTCGTCTTTCCCTTCTCAACTATCTGATGGTTCTTTCAATTTCTGGGTCAAACGGACGGATTTCAAAGCTTATTGTTCGTCTCATGTAGTGATTGAGAACCTGAAACAAAAGAAAACAAAAATAATAAGTAAAAACAAATTAGACACAAGTAAATGTATCTAACCCCAAAATTAATAATGAAAGATAAATAAGTCCTCGGCAACGGCGCCAAAAACTTGACTGGTGTAATCACACGTGTATAACGCAAGCGCACGTATCGTTCAAGTAGTATAAAATTATCGATCCCACGAGGACTTAATACCTAAGCTATTAATTTATCAAGCCAAATTCTTACAAGTATCTAATAGATTGGTTGTTGATTGGATGGTGTCATTAAACTAAAGACAAATAAATAAAACAGTGCGAAAGTAAATTAAGGGAAAATTCAATATTAAGAAATTATCTAGGGTTGTGAATCCTTCCAATATCTTTTTAAAGATGAAGTAGTTATCTTTTTGTGTAATATATTGGTTTACTAACCTGGAACACAAAATTATGCAAAAGCCTCTGTCGATGGTCAGCTGTAAATACCCAGTGTAACCCAATTAATCATATGTCTATGTCAACCAAGTTACCTGAATTCATTAAGATTAAGTTCTAATTGTGGCTACCCCCGCCCGGCAGGTATATGTCTATCCTGTAAGGAAATATATTAAAGGGTTATCTATCCTCAAGGAAGATCGTGGGCTATTAAGTCTAAGGCTGAAACCTAAAATCCCTTTTCCAAGTTCATTTTAAGTTTACCTGGCCAGTTAACAAGAAGCATTATGACTAAGGCTCAATAAATAAACCTTTATATTACCCAAACTATAAAATAACCCCTTTATAAACCAGTGATATTGGAATTCATCACAACCCAAGATAACAGGTTTAGTTACTACACATAACTAAGACTAGTAAAAGCTTAAATAAAGTAAATGACATAAAGTAAATGCTGGAAAGTAAATAAAGTAAATGCTGGAAATTAAAAAGGGAAAAGTACAATAAAAGAAAATAATGGAGTTAGAGGATCCACTTTTATTATTTCTATTTTAGATATCTCCCTTATTATAATATATTAACTTTACGTGATATTACCAACCGACCATATAATGGTATCCTGATTAAGTCAAATTTATAATTAATTCCAACTGACCATACATGCGGTATCTAGTTTAGTCAGGTTAAAACCAATTTTATTAAGTCCAACCGACCATAAATGCGGTATCCTCATTAAGTCAGGTTTTAAATAGTTTATATATTATAATTCAGGGAGATTAATCTAAATGTTAGTAATAAAAGCTTACCTTTCACCCCAACAGAAAAGAGTTACATACTCATGCTGAATATTAAAAGACTGAAAAGTAAAAAAAAAAATGCTATTGCGAAAAGTAAATAAAATTAATTACAGAAAGCTGTAAATAAACAAACAAGATATAATCTTCTTAGTATTCTTAAGGAATTCCTCAGAAGAAAGTATGAATTGAATTCTTAAATTCGGCCTCAATTTATAGGCAAAATTTGGCCTCATGAGTCGCGACGCGTGCAACATTACGCTTCGCGATGCGCCGTTGATAATGGACGCGTGGCGCGCAACTTCCAGAGATGAGGACACGTGTCTGTCAGAAACATTATTATGTCGCATCGTGATGCATAAAGTTAATGCGCGTCACGACGCTGATGTCAGCAAAGATTTGGATTATCGGCAGCATGTGATGGTGACACGTGGCACAACGCACGTTAGCAGATTTGTTGTCATGTTGACACGTGGCAAGTGCATGATAACAATGGCGCATAATAACAAAACTTCTCTGATTAGTCCATGTGTCTGATGCATGTTAGCAGTCTCCGGCGCACGTTAGCAGACAATGCATTTTAGCACGACGCATTTTAGCAAACGACGCATTTTAGCAGGAAATTTACATTTTTACCCTTTTTGTCTATTTTTCACTATTTTGGCCCCGAATTGATTCCAGAGAGTCCTGTTATTTTATTTATCTACAAAATACCACAAAACACATCAAAATATTCACAAAACTCAAGAAACTATACAAAATATTAAGTCAAGGGAGTGGGAAATAGTGATATATTTACCACTCATCAGAACCTTGCATACCCTGGCAATGAGAATTGCATAATTGGCAATGATAAAGTTATTAGCATGCATTTGAGAAGTGTCTTGATGGTATTAAACATGAAATGAAGCTTTTATATGTATGAATGTGATTGCGGATTAGAGTTTGTGATTTGATGATATTAAAATAAACCATTGGTGTATGGGTCAATGATATTGAATGAGATTATGTTAAGTTAAGTTGAAGTTGGATGATAGTGTTGGTGATTATTTAGACAATGTCATTGAGGAGTTCATCCTAGGCCCTGAAATTAGCTTAGCGTCGCGACACGCAACACCCAGCTTCACGACGCGTAAGAAATCAGAGACTCATTGTGTCGGGCCTGATCATGTGAGTGTCGCGGCCCTCAAAGTTTGATGTCGCGATGCGTAATAAGCAGAGGCTCTGCCTCGAGACTGGTCAGGTTGGCATCGCGACGTGAAACCCCTAACGTCGCTAAGCGAAATAGAGCATGCTCTCTGCCTGAGTCTGATTGTATAGGTGTCGCAACGGGCCAAACCAGGCGTCGCGATGTGAGCCAAAATCAGTTTCACTTCATTTCAACTTCAGCACATAATTTTAGAGGCTACCCTAAGGGCCTTCTATCAGCATATGTACATACATTACAACATGTCATAAGCATGATACACCATGTAGTAATAACAATTACTTGAATTATGAAACTTAGCCTAGTCCCGAAACATATCCCACGGCTATATTCTAACTAAGTCTATCAATCATAGATTTTCAGCACGAACACAATCTTCTTCGATGAAGGGAAGTAATGCAAGCCAAATTCCAAATCTATGAGTGGACTCTTTTCTCAGGTTGTATTCACTTATATGTTTTTGAATTGAAACTTACTTTGTCGCACATAGGGCGTTAGCAAAGTTTTTTTCCAGATGTTTTATGAATAAAAATATTTTGAGAAATATTTTTAGAAAGTAATGATTTCAAAAGTATGATTTTATGATTTTTGGAGGCATGCAGGATAAACCCACCTCAGATGTAACTTGACACAAATATGGAATTGACAGATATTGAATTGATGGATACAGATAACATGTGCACACGTAGTTCAGGACTAAGAGAACGACGAAATTTAACATCCCTAGATCTTAAATTCATGGTCAGTAGGGTACCATGGATTGGCACCCCAGCTCTAGTTCAGTGGCTTGGGGGACGGCGAGATGTAACGCCCCAAGATCACTAGTTTAGGAGTATGAGGGGACGACAAGACGTAACGCCCTCATGCATCAGGTTTTCAGAGATGGATATACAGAGATAGATTTTTAGAGAAAAGATTTTCAGAAACACAGTTTTCAGAGATGATGGTTTTTATGAAAGTGTATTCAGAAAGAACTGATTGAAGAAAGAGTTTTGGAAAGAAATCAGTTTTACAAAAATCTCAAAATTTCACAGACAGAAAAAAGTTTTCAGAAAGGATAATTTCAGTGAGATGATCTCTGTTTTAGAACTCTGAATTTTTTTAAAGCATTTCAATTTCGTTTTCAAATGTCTACCCATTAGGTCATTCAAACGATCTAACCCACCACTCCTAGTTTCTCTGTTTTACAGGTATACCCAGATGAGCTCAAGAGGATGGATACTGATGGCAGTCACTAGGGTGTTTAAGTACACCGGGTTCAGTCTGAGTCAAAATAAAGTCAAGTTCTAGATATTTGTATAAGTAAAGTTGTGTTATAAGTGTTCATGAACAGAGTTGTAAAGAGAAGTAATGTTGAATATACAGTTAAGTGTATTATTATGAATTTTATGTCATTGATTTGGGCAATGGTCCCATGTATGAGTTTTTGTTTGAGATAAAGTAGCAGTGTTGTCCATAGTCAGAAAGACAGAGGCTCAGGGGGATAGGACGACCTATTCCTTGCCGGAAACATCTCCAAGGAGGGGGATGTTACATAAACCTAGCTTATATGTATGCAATTTGGCCACCTCCTAATTCGCAAAGAATACGAACAACCTTTTTAAACTATTCAAGTCGATGTCATCACATATGTTTAATAATTCCTCCGTCGTGGGCTATCCGAGTTGTGCTTAGGAAACATAAATTACACAGTCAAGTTTTTGAGGCACACATCTCATATTGTCGACATGTCTATGATTATTTACAACTAATCAGAACACCATTTCTGATATATATGATCCACCATAGGTGATCGGTTTTAGCCAAAGTCTTAAGAATCATGACTTACTCACATGGATACCTAAACCCCTTATGGTACATATACAGAGCGACAGATCCTATCTTGATACGAACTTGATTAACGAGTGCATCGGTCCACTTATGACGAATATCTAGCGATCACACATAAAATCAATATTATCCTATAGTCAAAGGATCACATATGCGACTCGACTCGACTCGAGGAAATTACTATTGACGGTGGTGTGTACTTTCAACTATTAGGAATCACCTGTGAGTCATTCAGTATTCGCTCCAAAGAATACCCACATTTTTATATGAGCTTTCCTTACTCATGGTACATCGCGTTAAACCATTGGAACTCCAATTCCAATATACGACATGTGCTAATCTTCTAGGTTATAGGAATTCGACCATATTTCAAAACCAACGACTATAAATATTTACTTTAAGAATATTTTATAATAATAATAATACTATCTCAATGTCGGACCACCTAATGTCCAGTATTATTATATGACTATTATAAGGTCAGTGTCATTATCAACATATTTATATATCAATCTAATATGTATAATGACATTACCATTAACAACGTTGAAATGAAAATATAATTATTTTATTAATAAATAATAAAATATAATGTACAATATATTATTCGGATCGGCACTCCAAACACCAACTCCAACAGTCACAATGTGAATATAAGTGGTTTTATCCACAAAAAAAAAGAGGAATTAATATTTAATAGGTATTTAAAATGAAAATATGTGTTTTTAAAATGCTATACCCAAAGGAAATATAAGAGGTTAAAATATATTTGGCCTTACACTGTTTTTTGTTATAACGTGCAAAGAGTATCATTATTCACATGAACACTAATTTATTTATAAGGGTAAAAAGGAAAAAAAAATTGTCAAACCTCTTATAGTAAAAAAAACATGAATAAAATTTAAAAACATAGGACTAAATGTTCCTAAATTTAATAGGTAGGTTTTTGTAACACCCCGCCAGAAGCAAGATGCTATCGACAAGAGACAAGATTAAATCATCTCGATAAGCCTCTAAATTTACAGAAAAACGGACATGATGCGTCCTAAAACTGGACAACCTAGATTAAAATCCAATATCAAACGAAACCTGAAAATGACATCTAACATAGAAAAGGATCTCAGGTTCACACAAAACACATAAAAATCAACGCTAAAAGACTTCGTGCCCACATCATCTATCAACATTCAAGGGCTCTGTGCCTACAACATCTTAAGCAATTAAAACTTTTACTTAATATATACAAATAGCTTGCTCAACACAAAAAATAACATATTAATCACAAATCTTAAACCTCTATATTTTTTTCCCATGACACTTGTGAGGGTGACTGTAATTTGGGTGATCCGCGTCTTGAACAGAGCTTCCAAAGCTGAAGTGGTTGACCCATCTGGTAGCCAACCTGTGAAACTAGAACTTGGTTTGGTGTGAGTTTTAAAACTCAGTAAGTAACCATGCTAGTACTACAAATAGACATACAAGTCAAGCATATCAGCAGTTTATCAGAATTACTAAATTATTACAAGTTCAGGTTTATCAACTTTTATTATATTTTATACTTTACCTTGTCAAATTCTCATATTTACATATTCACATATATGAGAATCTATTAGCCAAACATTCAAATTACACAAGACATCAACACGAATATCATAAAATAAGTCATTTTACTTCGAAACCATTTAAATCTTAACAAACATGAAGTCATATACTTAAACTTTTTTACGAATGCACACCTTTGAAATATCCTCAAATTGATAAGTCAAACAACCTTCCTTCATTTTAAACCAACTTTCTTCCATTCTGATAACCTTACGTTAGCTTAACATTCGTGACTTATACACTTTCACGCATATCAGTTGAGAAACCATAGCCACTTCTATTACATTCATGCAAATCCGATTTCAAAATTCTACAAACACCTCTTCCATAATGTACGCGCATATAATAAAAAAACTTAGCAAACACACATATAACATCTTATATTCACGTCGGTTTTCAAGTCATTAATTTATTCCCCCATAGCACACACAATCCATACATATCACAGATTATGTCACACACAGATACACTTAAACATACATATAGTCATCGTGCAACCAACAATGAAGCATACATAACAACCAATACATCACAAAGCACATAATCAAACAATATACACATATGGTTGGCTTACACATACAATGCTCGTATGAGACTTATTACCTATTTTAGAATAGGTATGAGATGAATTTCGTTCGAACAGATCTCTAACCAGCTCGACTATTACCTATGTTGTGCATATTAAGCTTGGGACTTTGTCTTGTGAGACTGAGAGTGGAAGTGGCCACATTATTGCTTCTTTGAATCACCGCTGGTTGTTTTGTTAATGTTATAATGTACAAGTGATTGATAAATCAGTGAACCAAGTAATACTTGCTTTTTCTTTTCTTTTGCTGTTATTTGCATGCTTCTTTGCCATAATACTCTTATCTTTTGCTGCTATTTGCATGCTTCTTACCTCTTAGGTGTACGTATTTATTTTTTGAAAAACTCATTTTTTTTCCTTGGTGGGTTTGATTGTGATTGAATGATTTAGCTTTGATTCTCTATCAAGTTGCTAATGCCTCATAAACTTAATGTTTTTGAAGTTTATATTTGGAAAATTGTTTTCTTGATTGTGTATTAAATGGAAATTACATATTGCCTATTGGGGCTATAATTCCTTTTTAGTGGCTTTAGGATTCTGAAAGACAATTTGTGTGTTATAATTCTTGAATGGATAAGCAGCAATTTGAGTCTTTTTCACCAGTTCCAGTAGTTGGTCTACCTTTGTTTTTTATGGCAGAAGAGGATGAGGTAAAAGAGTCTGTAGTGTAGATGAGTATGAGAAGGATGAGTATGAGTATGAGAAGGATGAGGAGGAAATGGAAGATGTTTATGAAGAACATGATGAAGGTGAAGAGGAAGTTGAGCATGCTGGTGACGCAGGAGAGGCGCAAACGCAAGGAGTTTGAAGTATTTGTTGGTGTTTTAGACAAGGATGTTGTTGAGGATGATCTTAGGAAAGTGTTTAGTCAAGTTGGTGAGGTCACCGAAGTCAGGTTGATGATGAACCCACAGACGAAGAAGAACAAGGGTTTTGCCTTCATGCGTTTTGCAACGAGCTGTTACTGAGCTAAAAAATCCTGTGGTAAATTTTGATAATGTTATTCGGATCAGATTGGAACAGATTTCGGATCGGGCCCATCCGATCCGAATTCGGATCGGATCAGATTGGTCTGATTCGAACAGATTTCAGATCGGACCAATCCGATCCGATCCGAATTCTGATCGGATCGGATTGGTCCGATTCGATCCGATAAATATCGGATCGAATCAGATCGATTTCGATTGGCTGATCCGATCCGATCGAATCATACATTTCAACGAATTTCGGATCGGATCGAATTCGGATTCGGTTCGATCCGATCCGAATTCGATAATGCCCAGGCCTAGCTCATATAAGGGAATAAAGCCCACATTCAGTGAAATTCAGGAACAAAGCCCACAGTCAGCTCAGATCAGGGAATAAAGCCCACATTCAGTGCAATTCAGGAACAAAGCCCACAGTCAGCTTAGATCGGGGATAAAGCCCACATTCAGGAACAAAGCCCACAGTCAGCTCAGTTCGGGGATAAAGCCCACATTCAGTACAGTTCGGGAACCAGGCCCAGGGAATAAAGCCTTCAATCAGTACAGTTCGGGAACTAGGCCCACAGTCAACATAATTCGGGAATACAGCCCAGAGGAATAAAGCTCTCTCTCAGCACAGTTCGGGAATACAGCCTAGGAGAATAAAGCTCTCTCTCAGTACAGTTCGGGAATACAGCCCAGGAGAATAAAGCTCTCTCTCAGCACAGTTCGGGAATATAGCCCAGGAGAATAAAGCTCTCTCTCAGTTCAGGAATACAGCCCAGGGGAATAAAGCCATCTCTCAACAGAGTTTGGAAAAAAGCCTAGAGGAATAAAGCCCACTTTCAAAGCAGTTCGGGAACAAGGCCCACGGGAATAAAGCCCAATCTTAATACAGTTCAGGAATACAGCCCAGGGGAATAAAGCTCTATCTTAACATAGTTCGGGAACAAGGCCCAAGGGAATAAACTCTATCTTAACACAGCTCGGGAATAAGGCCCAGGGGAATAAAGCCATATCTCTACACAGTTCAGGAACAAAGCCTAGAGGAATAAAGCCCATTTCCAAAACAGCTCGGGAATAAAGCCCAGGAGAATAAAGCTCTCTCTCAATGCAGTTCAGGAATAAGGCCCAAAGGTCAAAGCATCTCAGGATAACAAGTAAGTTAAGCAACAGCTGGCGAGCCAGGTAAGTAGAAATGCATTGCATAACTTTGATAGGATTGTTCAAAGTCACACACTGCACAAGTCCCATCAAAGTGGGGGCGACTGTAGGCATTGCATTTTTGCATGTGAAACCCGATGATGAGTCTCAGTTGGAGGCACTACCTTTTTAGTCGAGGAAGTTGCGGGAAACGGTTGTCGGAAGGGAATCAGCATTTCATTAAATTTTATCCGCATGTTTAGCTCCAAGCTCGCTCGTTGGACCTCCGTTTTAAATCACATTTGGCCTAAAAAACCCAGAACCATTTAACCTTGGCCCAAACCCACTCACCAAACCAACACAACACCTAACCCACCAAGACAAAGCCCACACCACCACCACCTAGGCCCACACGCCCATCACCCTAAGATACACCCAAATTAAATTAAATATTAATTAAATAATGTAATTGAATTAAATAAAATAAAATAATTAAACCATTTACTAAATTAAAGAAAACATAAAATATAATTATACCAAATTAAAATATTGTAACTTCCTAACTTAAAATATTATATACTAAATTAAAGAAATATTATGCCTAATGAACACCAATCAAATATTCAACCTTCCTTATTCACCAAAATTTGTCCCCCCAATCAATCAAATCATTTCCTTGTTTGACACCAAATCCAATCTGTTCCTTGTGAGACAAGGGGAAGCCCTAGACCTTGTCTATATAAACAAAGCCAAACCAAGCCTCTCCAAGCTCTCCATTCACGCATGTAACAAAACTGCCATACACTCACGAAAATAAACCCATTCACACAAAGCAACGAAGCCCTCAAACTCACACAGCCTATACATTGACACACGACCACCTACTCTCCACTAAACCTGACCCCTCACCAGCCCTTACACTCGGCAACTTCACAGCCTGGTCACGCTAACCATTCACTGCCTCACGCCACTTGCCCTTCACACACTCCACTAATGTAACAAGCCACATACAATCCACGCACAATACAGCCCTTTAAGCCACGCATCTCCCCCACTGAATGCACCACGTTAACTGCCTCACAACAGCCCCAAGAACCCCTTCAAACTTTCGTCAAAACACAGTCCCACTGCATGCCCAAAACACAACCCCAAAACACCCACTGCACTGCCTCATTCACTGCCACACATTACACCTCTATTCTATCCAGTTTTGCCGCAACTTAAACCCCCAAAACAGTCCAGAAAACAGTCCCCAAAACTGCACTAAAAAACTACCCAAAACAGTCCCCGGAATCACCCAAAACAGTAGCTTTAAACACCAAAAACAGCGACTAAAATACGGTGGCAATACGGCAGCAAAACGGTAGCAAAATAGCAGAAAATGGAGTCAAAATAGTAGCTTGAGCAGCGAAACAGTGAGGTAAAACGCAAACCAGTGAACCAGAAAAGTTGAGGAGCTTTAACCCTTCCGATCTCCATGAAACGCAAGTTCGAAAGTCGGCAAAAAAGGTTAGACCTGAGGGTATTTTTTCACACTCGTTTTCAGTTTTATTTTTATTATTTATTGAGTATTGTTCGCATGATTATTATGTTAAAATGCATGTTGTGGCCCTTGAGTAGATAAATATGCATGTATTACGAAATATTGTATGTTGTGGCCTTGGAATAAAATGAAAGATGTGTCAACTCTCGAGGTATATTGGATGGAAACCCAGACATAAATTTCATAGCCGATTCCGAATGGACGGTAGTATGATCTGTACTCGGGATACAACTCCACGTACCGCTTGAGTAAATGACACATTCTTTTGTTTTATGTTGCTTTGATTTATTTATTATTCGTTATTTAAATTCCGCATGTTATTTGTTTATATTCATGATGTGATCGAGCGCATGGGCTTAGTAAGTTGGATTAAAGGTCCCCTATTTTGAGGGGCTAAAACCCTTTATCACGATATTTTGCCGCGCCGATCGATGTATACTCGGTTGAATGTAAGAGGTGTTCAATCAGGTATACGAAGTCCGATATCATTTATGTTATTTTTTATATGCATGATGTGATCGAGCGCATGGGCTTAGTAAGCTAGATTAAATGTCCCCTATTTTGAGGGGTTAAAACCCTTTACCACGATGCTTCGCCGCGCCGATTGATGTATATTCGGTTGAATGTAAGATGTGTTCAACCGGGTATACGAAGTCCGATATCATTGTCTTTATTTTTTATATATGTATTGTGTTGATTGCGCATGGGCTTAGTAAGTGCGATTAAAGGTCCTCTATTTTGAGAGGTTAAAATCCTTTACCACGATGCTTTGCCGCGCTTTTAGCCCGTTATTATTTATCTATTGATCCGTTCATGTATGTGTCATGTTGTTTACTGCATTTTAGAGGTCGTTGTTGTAACCCCGTTCCAACGCGTTTCAGAACGCCACACGAACGCATGTTTTTTGTCTGGTCCCATTCGAACGCGTTATCAAACGCTATTCGAACGCGAACCTTCTGTTTACCATTCGAACGCGTATACGAACGCCACACGAACACCCACGGTAAATAGGTCCTCCTGCATCACATCACGACTTATCTATCTTAGCATATTGTGGGACACAGAAACTGGGCGACGCATGCTGTCCCGGGCTCGCGGCCCGGGTCTGGAGTACGGAGTAGCCACGGGGGACTAAACCGGAGAATAATGGAGTCGCCACCCGGTGTGAACCGGGAAAATGAGATTTAAGGCCGCACTCACCCGTCGCAAGGGAAGACCTCAAACCGTTGGGTTTGGAATGGTCCCTTACTTATGTCACTTGTACTGAAAGGATTTGTGTAATAATTTAATCAAGCTTAAGTAACATTTATTTCCAAGAGTATCATGCTTCTAAATCCATATGCGCAAAAATTAAAACTTACACCAAATTTTGCATATATTTCACATATAAGATTACATGCTTGAAAGTACATCAAAGTAGCAATGAACATACAACTTCATTGGCGTATTGTATTCATGGAAACACAAGCACACACTAACCACACAAGCACACATGTGAGCACCTTTCCAAGTGGTGCGTGGAATTGTATCCCAAGTACAAACCGCATTACCGTCCATTCGAAATCGGCTACGGAATTTATGTCTGGGTTTCCATCCGATATACCACAAGAAATAATACTCAAATGCTATCATAACATGGACATATGAATTGTAATACGTTAAACACATTGTACTCATACATGTGGGGAATACAGATGAATGACACCTACGTAATCTTGCGTAATATAGAGAAGCAATCAGATTCATCATACGAAGGGATAGCTACTAGGAACAATTATGTATGAAATCTGATGAAAATGACTCAATTCAGTGGGTGCGCGTTCGCGTAGCGTTCGAGAACGCGTTCGAACGGTAAACAGAAGGTTCGCGTTCGTAAAACGTTCGAGAACGCGTTCGAACGGAGCCAGACCTGATGCATGAAACATTAAGAAAATGCGTGCGCGTTCGCGTAGGGTTTGTGAACGCGTTTGAATGGTAAATAGAAGGTTCACGTTCGTATAGCGTTCGAGAACGCGTTCGAACAGAACCAGACCTGATGCATGATGAAACTAAGAAAATGCGTGCGCGTTCGCGTAACGTTTGAGAACGTGTTCGAATGGTAAACAGAAGGTTCACGTTCGTGTGGCGTTCGAGAATGCGTTCGAACGGAACCAGACCTGATGCATGCAACATATTCATAGACAAACAAATCCACAATGTGGGACCTCACGTATTCGATTGAACTCATCTCGCATCCAATCGAGTATACACCAATCGGCGCGGCAAAGCATCGTGGTAAAGGATTTTAACCCCTCCAAATAGGGGACCCTTAATCCGACTTACTAAGCCCATGTACTCGATCGCATCATGCATACAAAGAATAAAGACAATAATATAAAAATTAGTGTAGGCATTGCATTTTTCGCATGTGAAACCCGTTTATGAGTCTCAGTTGGAGGCACTACCTTTTTAGCTAAGGATATTGCGGGAAACAGAGGTCGGAAGGGGAAATTCAGAATAAGTACGTCATCTAGTTCATTTCACAAGTTCACTGTCTTCGTTAGTGCTGCGTTCGTTACTTCGTTCGAACGTCAGGCAGATTACGGACGTTCGTGCCGCATTCGAATTGGCATTCGAACGGAGTCGGTATTTCTGGTTTTCCTGCTAGCCTCGCTCCCCAGCCCAATTAGCCCCCCAAAGCCCATAAAACACATCCAAATTAATTAAATTAAACATTAAATATTAAATAAAATATTTAAACCATTTACCAATTAAATAAAACATAAAATATAATCATACCTAATAAAGATAAATCAAATATAATAACTTCCTAACTAAACAAATCATATACTAAATTAAAAAGATGTCATGCCTAATTAAAATCAATCATAACCAATTAAATATTTTGTATTCCTAATCTAGCCAAGACATGTCCCCCAATCAAATCCATTGCTTTCCTTGTCTAATACTAAATCATATCCTAATTGGATGCTAAAATCCCTTCCTTGTGAGACAAGATGAATCCCTAGCCTTTCTCTATATAAACCACACCTCTCCAAGGCATTAAGACTCCTAGTTCACGTCCATCACAAAAAAAAAAAAGAATTTCCAACCCCTAGCTCATACACATAATAACAAACAACTCTCTTCACCCCCACTCTCACATTACCGAAAACAACAAGCCCTCAAACACTCTCATATTACCGAAAATACAATAGCCATTCACACCCGCTCCAACCACCAAAACAACTCCTAATCACCACTGAAAATAGCAACCCCCTAAGCCTCCACACATCACCGAAAAATATACCCCCACGACAGCCCAAACACGCCCAAAACAGCCACTAAAGTACCCCCGAACAGCAGCCCCCTTCCCACCAAAACTGACCCAAATCAGTCCCTAAATCACGTCCAAACAGCAGTAATTTAACCCCTAAAACAGCAGCAAAATACACTTAAAACATTGCCTAAAAATCTTAAAAACAGTAACATAAAGAGACTGCATTCATAATCCTTAAAATAATCACACACAACTGCTCTAAGAACCACACAAACTTGGAACAGTTCATTGAAACGTCAAAACAGGTGGCCTGAGCAGTGAGCAGCAAAACAGAGGCCGATAGAGAAGATCGGAGTTCGAACCGCAAGCAAAACAGCAAAGCAGTGAGCTAGGATGCTAAACCAGTGAACCGGAGAAGTTGTGAGGAGCTGTACCCTTCCGACGTCCGTGAAACGCAAGCCTGAAAGTTGGCAAAAAGGTTAGACCTGAGGGTATCTTTCACACTCGTTTTTTTTTGTATTATTTATTAAATATTACTTGCATGATTGTCATGTTGAAATGCATGTTGTGGCCCTTGAGTAGATAAATATGCATGAATTATGAGATGTAGTATGTTGTGGCTGTGGAATAAAATGAGAGTCGTGTCAACTCTCGCGGTATATCGGATGGAAACCCGGACATAAATTTCATAGCCGATTCCGAATGGACGGTAATATGATCTGTACTCAGGACACAACTCCACGTACCGCTTGAGTAATGGCACCCTCTTTTGTTTTGTGTGTGCTTTTGTTTATTTATTTTTCGTCACTTGAATTATGTATGTTGTTTATTTATGCATGATTCAATCGAGCGCATGGGCTTAGTAAGTGGAATGAAAGATCCCCTATGGGGAGGGGTTAGAGCCCTTTACCACGATGCTTTGCCGCGCCGGTTGATGTGTGTTCGGTTGGATGCAAGATACGTTCAATCGGGCATACTTAGTTTGATATGATTGTCTTTATGTTTTTATGCATGACTCAATCGAGCGCATGGGCTTAGTAAGTGGAATGAGAGATCTCCTATGGGGAGGGGTTAAAGCCCTTTACTACGATGCTTTGTCGCGCCGGTTGATGTAAGTTCGGTTGGATGTAAGATGTGTTCAATCGGGCATACTTGGTTTTGATATGATTGGCTCTATTTTTGTATGTATGATGTGATGTGACGCGCATTGGCTTAGTATGTTGGTCTAAAGGTCCTCTCTTTGAGAGACCAAGAGCCCCAAAAGGCCACATTTACGGCAGTACTTCGCCGCGCCCCTTTTTTTGTTGTTTATGTATTGCGTCCCATTTCATGCATCAGGTCTGTTCCCGTTCGAACGCGTTTACGAACGCAACTCGAACGCGCATGCATTTTGCCTTATCATGCATCAGGTCTCATTTCTGTTCGAACGCGTTCATAAATGCCATACGAACGTGAGTATTCTGTTTCATTTCCGTTCGAACGCTTCACGAACGCCATACGAACGTGAGCATTCTGTTTCATTTCCGTTCGAACGCGTTAACAAACGCCATACGAACGTGAGCATTCTGTTTCATTTCCGTTCGAACGCGTTATCAACCCATACGAACGCGAACCTTCTGTTTACCGTTCGAACGCGTTTACGAACGCTACACGAACGCGCACCCACTGAACTGAGTCCTCTTCATTAGATTTCATGCATAGTTTTCCTAGTAGATATCCCCACATGTATGAATACAATGTGTTAATGTATTACGATTCATATGCTTATGTCATGATAACATTTGAGTATTGTTTCTTGTGGTATATCGGATGGAAACCCAGACGTAAATTCCGTAGCCGATCCGAATGGACGGTAGTGCGGTCTGTACTTGGGATACAATTCCACGTACACTTGGAAAAGTGCCCACATGTATGCTTGTATGTTTAGTATGTATGTTTGTGTTTTCTTGACATGGTATGCCAATGAAGTTGTATGTTCGTTGTTACTTTGATGTATTTTCAAGCATGCAATCTTAGATGTGAGATATATGTGAAATGTATGTATGAGTTTTATTTTGTATATGTGAATTTAGAAGCATGATACTCTTGGAAATAAGTGTTATTTAAGCCTGATTAAATTATTACATAAATCCTTTTCATTACAAGTGACATAGTAAGGGACCATTCCGAACCCAACGGTTTGAGGTCTTCCCTTGCGAGGGGTGAGTGCGGCCTTAAATCTCATTTTCCCGGTTCACACCGGGTGGCGACTCCATTACTCTCCGGTTTAGTCCCCGTGGCTACTCCGTACTCCCGACTAGGCCGCGAGCCCGACAGCATGCGTCGCCCAGTTCCTGTTCCCACAGTCTGGCGACTCCACTGGGGATAGAGAATTGGCCCCGAAATATTGTCTTGTAATGTTTGGATTTATGTTTTAATTGACCGTGTCTATAGTGGATAAAGTGAGGGTTTAATCAAAGGCATTTTAAGGCTAGGTAATGGTTTGGTGTCTTCCTTCACTCACTACCTTTCTAGAAGGAAAAGCTGTGAAGGCACCTAGATAGCCATTTACTCGTAGCCTTTTGTGATGGACTAATTTGGAGGACTCGTTGTTTATTCCTGACACCAAGCGATAAGAGCCTAAGAGGCTTGGGTATTTAAGTGAGCCTCGCTCCACCTTCCCTCTGGGGAATCTACAACGGGAAATCCATTTGACAGTCCGTCACACACCATAGCTCATTGGCACGTACCTTAGTGTATAAAAAGGTGCGCTCACTTGGTTGCTCGAACCCTTGAGTGGGGAGACCTAGTTGTGGGCCATCCTTCGCCGGTGAGAGCCTTTGTCTATACTCTTGCTAACCCACCCATAGACCGGGTTGGCTAAAGTAACAATTATTTCCTTGAGTATGTGCTTGTGGACCATCCTCATTTGGATGCAGTTGGACTATTGTCAGAAATGCGGACTTGCTGGGCCATTTAAACTGGGGCGAGTTCGTACCTTATGACTATTAGGCCCAAAGCTTCTGAAATGTTGATGGGCCATTATGTAGAAATTATTACGTTATGTTTGCATTATCTTTCTTCATGCTTGTGCTTGGGAACATCGTCGTTTGGATCCATTTGGACCATTTGTCATGGGATATGGGCTTGTTGGGCCATTTAAACTGGGACAAGAACGTATTTCATGACGATTGGGCCAAAGGCTTCTAAGTGTTGATGGGCCACTTTGTGCTTGTGTTCGGAACATTATCATTTGGATTTAGTTGGGCTCCTTGTCATAAGATGTGAACTCGTTGGGCCATTTAAACTGGAATGGGTTCACTCCTATGACAATTAGCCCGAAAGATTCTAAAATGGTAACGGGCCGATTTGTTTGAAAATTTTAAATTGATTTAATATCTATGTTACATGCATCTCGTGCACCTCATGCATACATATATCATGTTAACACCGTCTATGTCTCAAAAAGACAACATAGATACCGTTTGGGTTAGAGAAGGGACAAGACTCACTAAAAGAACAAGTATGAGTGAATCCGATAATGAGGTGTCCCGTATGGATCAGTTAGAGAACGGTCTCGCCAAGTCACTGAACAGTTGCAAGCTTTGACTACTGCTATGGCTGGTATAGCTGGGTCTCGTGCTGGGGTTAATTCTGGGGATGTGAGGCAAGAGGAATCTCCGAACAGATTGGGGGATGATACCCCCGCTTTTGATGATGATATGGCAGAGTATGCAGCGGGCAGAGTATCTGGGTCTCAGGCAGAGTTACAGAAACTTCGGGATCAGGTTGAGTCGGTTACCCGCAAGATGAGGGGTAAGAATGAAGATTTGCTGGATTATGACACACTGACTTTCGAGGAACAGTTGCCGGCACAGTTCAAGATGCCAGATATGGCTAAGTTTAACGGGAATGGGGATCCGAGGGTGCATCTCCGACAGTTTGTATCAGTCATGAGTTCAGTTGGCTTATCTCAGCGCCAAGTGCAGAAAATGTTTGGAATGTCGCTTGAAGGAGCTCCTGTGGTATGGTACCACAGTTTGGAGAAGAAAGTGAAGGAAGATTGGAGGGAGTTGGCCGATGCTTTCCTGAAGCAGTATGTCACTGACTTAGAGATCGATCTGTCACTCCGTGATCTGGAGAATGTTAAGCAGAAAGCGGAGAGAGTTTTTAGGAGTATGTGGACCGGTGAGGGTCAATTATTGAAGATGCAGACTAGGCCTTCGGAGAAGGATCAGATTAAGATGATTATCAAGGGCACCAAGCCCTCCATTTACAGCAAGTTGAGGAGGATGACCTCCATGATTGCAGACTTTCTTTCGGCAGTTGAGGGAAACTGTCATGGATATTGAGGAAGAAGAGGCCGAGAACAGAAAATTCTATGGTCTGAACAGGAGGCCCATTGGGGGAACATCGGGAGCAAAGCCTGTTTCTGCTGAGATTGCCGCTATCCGGAACCGACAGTTTTCCAACTTGGGAAGGCCCCTGTCCAAGGTGCTAGAGAAACTGAAGAGGCAAGGGCTCTTAAAACCCTTGGAAGCCAAACCATTACCCAATCCCTTACCATCACATTATAACCTAAGCCTTTACTGTCACTTTCCACCAACAAAAGGCCATGACACTGACAATTTGCCCGACTCCGCCATGAAATCCAAGACCTGATAGACTCCAAGAAAATACCTGACCCAGAAACAGAACAGCCTACACACACAGAAACCCCTTACCCAATTACCGTGTCGTACCACCACCAGCCTATATGATCAATTCTGGCCTCCCAGAAGACCTTGTCCTAAAATCCTTTCACCCTCAAGCCTTTTGCCTGGGAATCTGGGATAGTGCTAGTGAAGATGAGACTGAGCAGGGGAAAAACTTTTGGCTTGATTTCTCTAGCAGTGACGAGGAAGAAGTAAGGGGAATGACACGCAGTGGTCGTTTTTACAATGATGTGGCGGAGAAGGGTAAGGAAGTTTTGACAGATGGTAGAGAAGTGGTTGAGAATGCAGAAAACACTGAGGGGGATATAGTGCTGAGGCAATTGAGGAAGACTAGAGCACAAGTGAGTATCTGGGAACTGTTATGTGCATCTCGGGAGCATAGGCAGGCTATGGTTGAGGCCTTGAGCAAGATTGTGGTATCGGAAGACGCCAACCCTGCAATGTTTGTTGGGTCAGTTCAGAAAGAAGCTTTGCAGATATCTTTTTCTGAGGATGAACTCCCGGCGGAAGGAAGAAATCATAACAGGCCTTATTTATCAGGGCCGAGGTGAGGGGCAAAAGAACTTCATGTGTAATGGTGGATGACGGTTCGTCCATCAATGTGTGCCCGTTGAAAATTCTGGCAAGATTGGGTATGAAAGCAACAGACTTGGACCCCTCCAGCATGACTATCAAGGCTTATGATGACAGTAAAAGGGGTTGAGGGTACTTTTATGGCTATGGTCAAGGTAGGGCCAATTGAAGATGAGGTTGAGTTCACAGTGCTAGACATCCCAGCCACTTTTGCCTTATTGTTGGGAAGGCCTTGGTTTCATAAACTTGGAGGCGTGCCTTCCACTTTGCATCAGATGATCAAGTTCCCGTATGAGGGAGAAGTTGTTACTATCCGGGCTGAGGTAGATAATGCCGTGGCTGCCTTGGAGATACAACCTTTTACAAGGTTTCAGGTGTCAGCTACTTTTGAGGAATGGGTGGATCCTAGGGTGGCTAGGATCATGGAGAAAATGAAGTTTGAGCCCGGTAAAGGTTCGAAATTGCCAGATTTCAGAGGACAAACCACTCGGAAGGTTTGGGATACAGATCTGATGAAGAAAAGCCAAAGGTCAAGAAAAAGGGCCTGAAACTGATGGAATGTTTTGTGAAAGCTTCAGGATATCAAGGGGAGCCTGAACCTGTGGAAGTTAATGGGATTGTGGTACCTGGATTTGAGATCTTCCAGGATTTGTTGGGTGAGAAACCGCTGATTAAAGAAACTGTGGAAGCAGAGAATTGGGAAGAAGAATTGATGAAGTTGGAGAGCCTGACTTTGGGAGAGGATGAAAAGCCTGAGGAAGACCTGATTGCAGAGGAAGAAGTGTCTATAGATGATGAAGACATTTACCTTCCTGATTTGTTTGAATGTACTTCCGCATTATCCAATAATAAAGACATTTCTTTTGCTTACTTGCCTGAGTCATTTCCATTTACTCTGCACGAATCAAGCATATTTGATATCAGTTCGGCCAGAACTACTGCATTTAACTTGGGCACACTTGAGAACCCCAAGGAAATTCTGATTGCAAGTGAAGTTACCTCTGAAGAGAGGACAAAACTAGAAGCAGTGTTGGTCAGATATGCCAAAGTGTTTGCTTGGTCCTATGAGGACATGCCTGGGGTAGACAGAGACATTGCCCAACACACAATCCCAACTTATCCGAATATGAGGCCAGTAAAACAGAAACTCCGACGGATGAGACCAGAATGGGCTGAGAAAGTCAGAGAAGAGGTTAAGAAACAGATAGATGTGGGGTTCCTGGAAGTAGTAAAGTATCCTGAATGGTTGGCTAATATAGTACCGGTGCCGAAGAAAGACGGGAAGGTCAGAATGTGTGTAGACTACAGAGATCTCAACAAGGCTTGTCCGAAGATGATTTTCCTTTGCCGCATATAGATGTTTTGGTTGATAGTGCGGCTTTATCTGCTATGTATTCATTTGCAGATGGGTTTTCAGGTTACAATCAGGTTCTCATGGCTGAGGAAGATAAACATAAGACTGCATTTGTTACTGAGTGGGGTACTTATTGTTACAAGGTAATGCCGTTTGGGCTTAAGAATGCAGGAGCTACTTATCAGCGGATGGCCACTACATTATTCCACGACTTGATGCACAAAGAGATTGAGGTGTATGTGGATGACATGATGGTGAAATCAGAGACAAGGGTTGGGCATATTGAAGCACTGGAAAGGTTCCTTCAGAGAGTTGACAGATACAACCTGCGGCTTAATCCCAAGAAATGTGTGTTTGGGGTGACATCAGGGAAATTGCTTGGTCATACAGTGGGAATGGGCGAATAGAGGTAGACTCCGAAAAGATCAAGGCAATCACAGAAATGCCTGCACCGAAGACAGAAAAAGAAGTCAGAGCATTCTTGGGGAAGATTCAGTACATCAGTCGGTTCATTGCCAAGTTGACATCGGTATGTGAGCCTATCTTCAAACTGTTGAGAAAAGATCAGCCAGTGAGATGGAATGAACAGTGTCAGACAGCCTTCGACAGAATCAGAGAGTACTTGGTAAAGCCACCTGTATTGAAACCTCCGAGACCGGGCAGACCTTTGATATTGTATTTGGCTATAGAATCAGAAGCACTGGGGGCAATGATGGTACAGGCAGATGAGAGGGGTAGAACATGCCGTTTACTATCTGAGTAAGAAGATGCTCCCGTATGAGGCTCGATATCAGGAGGTTGAGAAGATCTGTCTTGCAGTGGTATGGGCTTCCAGAAAGTTGCGACATTACTTCCAGTCATACAAGATCCAGGTAGTGGCAAAGGAGAATCCTCTGAAGTATCTTCATTCAGTGCCTTCACTAGTGGGAAAATTGGGCAGATGGTTGGTATTGTTGACAGAGTTTGACATTGAGTATCTCACCTCCAAAGTGATCAAAGGGCGAGCAGTAGCGGAGTTTCTGGCAATGCAACCTGTTGAGGGGGATCAATATAAGTTCGAATTTCCAGATGAAGAGATCCAAGCAATAACAGTTCAGAGATGGAAGATGTACTTTGACGGAGCGGTGAATAACAAGGGATCCGGAATCGGAATCGTGATAGTAACCCCCGATGGAGAGACTTTGCCTTTGGCCAAGAGGTTGACATCCAGAGTGACTAATAACATGGCCGAGTATGAAGCATGTGCTTTTGTTTGACAGCATTGATAGCCTTGAAGGCCGGGAGTGTGGAAGTCTACGGAGATTCTATGTTAGTGGTCCAGCAGATGCGAGGAGAATGGGAATTGAAAGAAGAACGGTTGAAACCTTACCTTTTTCACCTCAGAAAGTTGGCACAGGTTATCCCCGAGTGTAAGTTTCAGCACTTACCGAGAGAAGAGAATCAGATGGCAGATGCATTGGCTACACTTGCAGCGACTTGGGAAAATCCAGAAAAGTTAGTGATGAGACCGTTGATACTGACAACAGCAAGCACAACCAATATATGAGATAGAGAGAATATCGGAAGTTGAGGTTGATGACGGTAAACCTTGGTATTATGACATTCAGAGGTATCTGGAACATGGTGAACTCCCGAGGGGCAGGCAGAAAAGACAGAATAGCCATTCAGAAGTTAGCTTCCCAGTATGTGATTTTGAAAGGGGAACTGTACAAGAGGCAAGCAAACGGTATTCAGTTGAAGTGTTTGAGAAAAGAAGAAGCTCAGTATGTAATGGAAGAAATACACGCCGGGATATGTGGTCCGCACATGAACGGGTTGAATTTGTCCCGCAAGATAGTGAGACAAGGTTTTTATTGGTCAACCATGGAAACAGATTGCGCGAAGATGGTGAAGCACTGTCATGACTGTCAAGCACATGGTAATTTGAATCACTTACCGCACACAGAGTTGCACGGGTTGTCAGAGCCGTGGCCTTTCTCAGCAATCGATGGGGGAATCGATATGATTGGGGAAATTCGACCGAATGCATCAAATGGGCATCGCTTCATAGTAGTGGCGGTAGATTACTTCTCGAAGTGGGTGGAAGCCGAATCATTCCGCAATGTTACAGCAAAGCAGATGGCAAAGTTTATAGCTCGGAACCTCATTTGTCGGTATGGTATGCCGCATCATGTAGTGACAGACAACGGGGTTCAGTTTCAAGGAGAGACGAAGGCAATGTTACAGAGGTATGGGATAGGCCACCACAAGTCATCACCATACAGGCCGCAGGCAAATGGGGCAGTTGAGGCAGCCAACAAGACTATAAAGACGATTCTAGCCAAGATGACAGAAAATTGCAGAGATTGGGCCGAGAAATTACCGTATGCTTTGTGGGGGTACAGAACATCAGTGAGAACAGCAACAGAGGCCACACCTTACTCTTTGGTCTATGGAATGGAAGCAGTATTGCCGGTAGAAGTGGAAATACAGTCTATGAGGGTATTAACAGAGGCAGAATTGCCGGAACAGGATTGGGCCGCACAGAGGTTTGATCAGTTAGCACTATTGGATGAGAAGAGAACGAAGTCTTTGTATCACATGCAGCTGTATCAGAAGAGACTAGCTCGGGCATTCAACAAGAAAGTGCGTCCTACCAAGATCAGAAAGGGTGATTTGGTACTTAAGCAGTCGAGGCCGTCGACGACAGATCCGAGAGGAAAATTCAGACCAAATTGGAAAGGACCTTACATAGTGCAGAAGGTAATGGGAAATGGAGCAGTGAAGCTATCAGACTTGGAAGGAAACGAGTTCACCGAGCCGATCAACGTAGACAGATTGAAGCAATACTTTGCCTGAGGGGGAGAGGACCGAGCAGTTACCACGGGAATTAGCAGAAGACCTAACCCAACGGAATAAGAAAACCATTCATGCATACACGTAACATTGCATTCTCTCGTGTTTGTTTCTGTTTTGTGTTCGCAGGTTCGAAGAAAGGAGAAAGCGGCAGAAATGAGCCAAGCAGCGTCAACGCAATTTCAGTTTTTGGGATGATTCCCAAGGGGCAAGGCCCATATCAGCTTGGGGGCGAGGCCCATATCATGTCATCTCAGGGTATGGAGACATCATCAGTTCGAGGGCGAGGTCCCTATAGTCAGCGGTGTTGGGTCGAGGTGCCCAGGGTCGAGGTGCCCCCGTTGTCAGTTGTAGTTCCGGGTCGAGGTGCCCAGGGTCGAGGTACCCACTACATCATCAGTTCGAGGGCGAGGTCCCTATAGTCAGCGGTGTTGGGTCGAGGTGCCCAGGGTCGAGGTACCCCCGTTGTCAGTTGTAGTTCCGGGTCGAGGTGCCCAGGGTCGAGGTACCCACTACATCATCAGTTCGAGGGCGAGGTCCTTATAATCAATGGTATTGGGTCGAGGTGCCCAGGGTCGAGGTGCCCCCGTTGCCGGATGCAGTTATAGGGATGCGTCCCAGGATCGAGGTCCACTGCAGCACCAACTCAGCTCGAGGCAGCAGCCGAGCCAGGTAAGTGAAAATGCATTGCATAACTTTGATAGGATTGTTCAAAGTCACACACTGCACAAGTCCCATCAAAGTGGGGGCGACTGTAGGCATTGCATTTTTCGCATGTGAAACCCGATGATGAGTCTCAGTTGGAGGCACTACCTTTTTAGCTAAGGATATTGCGGGAAACGGAGGTCGGAAGGGGAAATTCAGAATAAGTACGTCATCTAGTTCATTTCACAAGTTCACTGTCTTCGTTAGTGCTGCGTTCGTTACTTCGTTCGAACGTCAGGCAGATTGCGGACGTTCGTGCCGCGTTCGAATTGGCGTTCGAACGGTCGGTATTTCTGGTTTTGCTGCTAGCCTCGCACCCCAGCCCAATTAGCCCCCCAAAGCCCATAAAACACATCCCAATTTAATTAAATTAAACATTAAATATTAAATAAAATATTTAAACCATTTACCAATTAAATAAAACATAAAATATAATCATACCTAATAAAGATAAATCAAATATATTAACTTCCTAACTAAACAAATCATATACTAAATTAAAAAGATGTCATGCCTAATTAAAATCAATCATAACCAATTAAATATTTTTTATTCCTAATCTAGCCAAGACATGTCCCCCATCAAATCCATTGCTTTCCTTGTCTAATACTAAATCATATCCTATTGGATGCTAAAATCCCTTCCTTGTGAGACAAGATGAAGCCCTAGCCTTTCTCTATATAAACCACACCTCTCCAAGGCATTAAGACTCCTAGTTCACGCCGTCATCAAAAAAAAAAAAAAAGAATTTCAACCCCTAGCTCATACACATAATACAACAAACAATCTCTTCACCCCCACTCTCACATTACCGAAAACAACAAGCCCTCAAACACTCTCATATTACCGAAAATACAATAGCCATTCACACCCCTCCAACCACCAAAACAACTCCTAATCATCACCGAAAATAGCAACCCCCTAAGCCTCCACACATCACCGAAAAATATACCCCCAACGACAGCCCAAACACGCCCCAAACAGCCACTAAAGTACCCCCGAACAGCAGCCCGCCCCCTCCCACCAAAACTGACCCAAATCAGTCCCTAAATCACGTCCAAACAGTAGTAATTAACCCCTAAAACAGCAGCAAAATACACTTAAAACATTGCCTAAAAATCTTAAAACAGTGACATAAAGAGACTGCATTCATAATCCTTAAAATAATCACACACAACTGCACTAAGAACCCACACAAACTTGGAACAGTTCATTGAAACGTCAAAACAGGTGGCCTGAGCAGTGAGCAGCAAAACAGAGGCCGAACAGGAGCAGAACGGAGTTCGAACCGCAAGCAAAACAGCAAAGCAGTGAGCTAGGATGCTAAACCAATGAACCGGAGAAGTTGAGGAGCTGTACCCTTCCGACGTCCGTGAAACGCAAGCCTGAAAGTTGGCAAAAAGGTTAGACCTGAGGGTATCTTTCACACTCATTTTTTTTGTATTATTTATTAAATATTACTTGCATGATTGTCATGTTGAAATGCATGTTGTGGCCCTTGAGTAGATAAATATGCATGAATTATGAGATGTAGTATGTTGTGGCTGTGGAATAAAATGAGAGACGTGTCAACTCTCGCGGTATATCGGATGGAAACCCGGACATAAATTTCATAGCCGATTCCGAATGGACGGTAATATGATCTGTACTCGGGACACAACTCCACGTACCGCTTGAGTAAACGGCACCCTCTTTTGTTTTGTGTTGCTTTTGTTTATTTATTTTTCGTCACTTGAATTTTGTATGTTGTTTATTTATGCATGATTCAATCGAGCGCATGGGCTTAGTAAGTGGAATGAAAGATCCCCTATGGGGAGGGGTTAGAGCCCTTTACCACGATGCTTTGCCGCGCCGGTTGATGTGTGTTCGGTTGGATGCAAGATACGTTCAATCGGGCATACTTAGTTTGATATGATTGTCTTTATGTTTTTATGCATGACTCAATCGAGCGCATGGGCTTAGTAAGTGGAATGAGAGATCCCCTATGGGGAGGGGTTAAAGCCCTTTACCACGATGCTTTATCGCGCCGGTTGATGTGTGTTCGGTTGGATGTAAGATGTGTTCAATCGGGCATACTTGGTTTTGATATGATTGGCTCTATTTTTGTATGTATGATGTGATGTGACGCGCATTGGCTTAGTATGTTGGTCTAAAGGTCCTCTCTTTGAGAGACCAAGAGCCCCAAAAGGCCACCTTTACGGCAGTACTTCACCGCGCCCCTTTATTTTATTGTTTATGTATTGCGTCCCATTTCATGCATCAGGTCTGTTCCCGTTCGAACGCGTTTACGAACGCAACTCGAACGCGCATGCATTTTGCCTTATCATGCATCAGGTCTCATTTATGTTCGAACGCGTTCATAAACGCCATATGAACGTGAGTATTCTGTTTTATTTCCGTTCGAACGCATTCACGAACGCCATACGAACGTGAGCATTCTATTTCATTTCCGTTTGAACGCGTTAACAAACGCCATACGAACGTGAGCATTCTGTTTCATTTCCATTCGAACGCGTTATCAAACGCCATATGAACGCGAACCTTCTGTTTACCGTTCGAACGCGTTTACGAACGCTACACGAACGCGCACCCACTGAACTGAGTCCTCTTCATTAGATTTCATGCATAGTTTTCCTAGTAGCTATCCCCACATGTATTAATACAAATGTGTTTAATGTATTACGATTCATATGCTTATGTCATGATAAAATTTGAGTATTGTTTCTTGTGGTATATCGGATGGAAACCCAGACGTAAATTCCGTAGCTGAATCCGAATGGACGGTAGTGTGGTCTATACTTGGGATACAATTCCACGTACCACTTGGAAAAGTGCCCACATATATGCTTGTATGTTTAGTATGTATGTTTGTGTTTTCTTGAACATGGTATGCCAATGAAGTTGTATGTTCGTTGCTACTTTGATGTATTTTCAAGCATGCAATCTTAGATGTGAGATATATGTGAAATGTATGTATGAGTTTTTTTTGTATATGTGAATTTAGAAGCATGATACTCTTGGAAATAAGTGTTATTTAAGCCTGATTAAATTATTACATAAATCCTTTTATTACAAGTGACATAAGTAAGGGACCATTCCGAACCCAACGGTTTGAGGTCTTCCTTTGCGAGGGGTGAGTGCGGCCTTAAATCTCATTTTCCCGGTTCACACCGGGTGGCGACTCCATTACTCTCCGGTTTAGTCCCTCGTGGCTACTCCGTACTCCCGACTAGGCCGTGAGCCTAGAACAACATGCGTCACCCAGTTCCTGTGTTCCCACACTTAGTATGTCCGATTGAACATTTCTTACATTCAACCGAACACACATCAACCAGCGCGGCAAAGCATCGTGGTAAAGGGTTTTAACCCCTCCAAATAGGGGACCTTTAATCCGACTAACTAAGCCCATGCACTCGATCGCATCATTCATACAAAGAATAAAGACAATAATATCAAACTTAGTATGTCCGATTGAACGTATCTTGCATTCAACCGAACACACATCAACCGGCGCGGCAAAAATTCGTGGTAAAGGATTTTAACTCCTCCAAAAAGGGGACCTTTCATCGCACTTACTAAGCCCATGCGCTCGATTGAATCATGCATACAAAAGTAACATGCAGAATTCAAATGATGAAAAATAAATAAATCAAAGCAATATAAGACAAAAGAAAGTGTCATTTACTCAAGCGGTACGTTGAGTTGTATCCCGAGTACAGATCATACTACCGTCCATTCGGAATCGGCTATGAAATTTATGTCCGGGTTTCCATCTGATATACCTCGAGAGTTGACACATCTTTCGTTTTATTCCAAAGCCACAACATACAATATCTCATAATCCATGAATATTTATCTACTCAAGGGCCACAACATGCATTTCAACATAACAATCATGCAAGCAATACTCAATAAATAATACAAATAAAACAGAAAATGAATGTGGAAAATACCCTCAGGTCTAACCTTTTATGTCGACTTTCGAACTCGCGTTTCACGGCCGTTGGAAGGGCTATCACACCGCAACTTTCTGGTTCACTGGTTTGCATTTTACCTCACTATTTCGCTGCTCAAGCTACTATTTTGACTCCATTTTGCTGCTGTTTGGCCTCCGTTTTGCTGCTGTTTCCTCTGTCTTTTCTGCTCACTGTTCAGGTCACTGTTTTGACATTTCCACGGACTGTTTCGAGTGTTTTTTTTGTGAGTTTTTAGTGCAGTCTTGTGTGATTATTTTAAGGATTATAAATGCAGTTTTTATGTTACTGTTTTGAGGATTTTATGGACTGTTTTAAGAGGATTTAGCTGCTGTTTTGGGGGTAATTCGGGCTACTATTTTGGCGTGTTTTAGGAGGTGTAGGGGCTGCTGTTTTCGGTGGAAAGGGGCTGCTCTTTGGGGGTGTATTTTCGGTGATGTGTGGAGGTTTAGGGGGTGCTGTTTTCGGTTATGGTGTGGGGGAGATGAAGAGAATTATTTGTGTTTTTTTTCTTGCTATTGCCGTGAGTGGCTAGGGCTCTTGGTGTTGTGATTTTCGTGTAAGTCTTGTGTATGAGCTAGGGGAGTGCATGTCTTGGTTAGGGGTTGTTTATATAGAGAAAGGTTAGGGCTACTCCTTCTCTCACAAGGAAGGGATTTTGGCATTAAAAGGAGGATTTGATTTGGTATTCAACAAGGAAATGATTAGATTGAGGGGGGACAAATCTTGGCTAGATTAGGAATACAAAATATTTAATTTGTTATGATTGATTTTAATTAGGCATGATATTTGTTA
The DNA here is from genome assembly GCA_019454045.1 of Zanthoxylum bungeanum. Lineage (NCBI taxonomy): Eukaryota > Viridiplantae > Streptophyta > Magnoliopsida > Sapindales > Rutaceae > Zanthoxylum > Zanthoxylum bungeanum. Next base: position 87,150 of record SKCR01042575.1, read on the forward strand.
AGTTTGGTATATAATATATTTGATTTATCTTTATTAGGCATGCAATTTCTTTAATTTGTGTAAGTATTTTTATTATTTTGGTAGGTGATTATTTATATTTTATTTGTTTTATTTAATTTGGTATATGACTTAAATAATTATTTTATTTAATTACATTATCTAATTAATTTTTAACTTAATATTTGATTTAATTTGTGTGTGTATTAGGTAAATGGGTGTGTGGGCCTTGGTTGGGGCGTGTGGGCCTTTGGTTGGTGGGTTTGGTTTGTGTGGGCTAGGTGTGTGGGCTTGCGGGGATTTTAGGTCAAGGCCAAGGGGCTTGCGGGGATTTTAGGCCGAGGTTAGGTGATTTGTGAGTATTTTGGGCCGGGAATAATTTTTAAATGGGCAACCAACAAGTAACCCGAAGCTAAACCAGCGAACTTAATCCGATTATGAGTCAATTCTTGACTCCTCCCTTCCGACGTCCGTTTCCCGCGGCTTCCGCGACTTAAAAGGTAGTGCCTCCAACTGAGACTCATCATCGGGTTTCACATGCAAAAATGCAATGCCTACAGTCGCCCCCACTTTGACGGGACTTGTGCAGTGTGTGACTTTGAACAATCCTATCAAAGTTGTGCAATGCATTTTCACTTACCTGGCTCGTCTGCTGCCTCGAGCTGAGTTGAGTTGATTTTGTTGTGAGGTGGTCCATTCTCGAACCGGGTTGATGAGAGGTGGTCTATTCTTGAACCGCCGAGTGGGTCTTGTTCCCAAGTTGAATTGAGTTGTATTGTGGGTTTATTCCCAATCTGGTTGAGTTGTGTTGTGGGTCTTGTTCCCGATTTGAGTTGAGGTAAGGGTCTTCTTCCCTGAACTGTGTGTCTTTTTCCCGATTTGAGTTGAGACAAGGTTCTTCTTCCCTGAACTGTGGGTCTTTTCCCGATTTGAGTTGAGATAAAGGTCTTCTTCCCTGAACTGTGGGTCTTGTTCCCGATTGGAGTTGAGATAAGGGTATTCTTCCCTGAACTGTGGGTCTTGTTCCTGATTTGAGTTGAGGTAAGGGTCTTTTTCCTGAGCTGTGGGTCTTGTTCCCGATTTGAGTTAAGGTAAGGGTCTTCTTCCCTGAACTGTGGGTCTTGTTCCCGATTTGAGTTGAGGTAATGGTCTTTTTCCCTGAACTGTGGGTCTTGTTCCCGATTTGAGTTGAGGTAAGGGTCTTTTTCCCTGAATTGTGGGTCTTGTTCCCGATTTGAGTTGAGGTAAGGGTCTTTTTCCCTGAACTGTGGGTCTCACCCCCATAGTGATATTGATATGGGCCTCGCCCCAACTGATACTGATGTGGGCCTCGCCCCAACTGATACTGATGTGGGCCTCGCCCCCAACTGATACTGATACGGGCCTCGCCCCCAGCTGATACTGATGTGGGCCTCGACCCCAAACTGATATTGACGTGGGCCTCGCCCCAAACTGATACTGATATGGGCCTCGCCCCAGCTGATACTGCTGTGGGCCTCGCCCCCAACTGATGCTGATGTGGGCCTTGCCCCCAGACTGATGCTGATATGGGCCTCGCCCCAACTGATACTGCTGATATGGGCATCGCCCCCAGACTGATATTGCTGATATGGGCCTCACCCCTATGATTCATTCCTGAAGACTGCTGACATTGTACTGTTGCTGCTTCTGGTTGGCTTTCATTTGACGTTTTTTTTTTCTCCTTTGAAACCTGTGAACACGAAACAAAACAAACACAAAAGGATGCAAAATGTATACACATGCATGAATGTTCCTATCCCGTCGGGTTAGGTCTTCTGCCAATTCTCTTGGTGACTGCTCAGTCTTCTTTTCCTCAGGCAAGCCACTACTTCAATCTGTCTACGTTGATCGGCTCAGTGAACTAATTCCCTTCCAAGTCTGATATTTTCACTGCTCCCATTTCCCAATTTCTGAATGGTTATCTTATCTTTTCTGTTTTCTTATTCCGAGGATTCCCCGTGTTCTAAAAATCACTGAATTTCATAGTACCAAGGTTGAATGCTTTTCTCAAATATACTCATGTTGTAGGAAGAGGCTTAGGCAAGTAAACGAAATGAACGTCTTTATTATCTTTGAGAGAAAAAAAGTTCGAACAAGCAAGCAAAATCAATGTCTTTAAAAAATGCTGGATCAAATAGACTAGAAGGAACAGCTCCATCATCCGCAACACTGCCTTCTTCCTTGGCCTATGGTCCTTCGCTGTCATCCATGTAATAAGCTTGGTGGTTGAGGGTTTGGAGGACAAAGGTTTCAGGTAGGCCAGAGTTGATCATGTAGGTGGGTGGTGGAACAAGGTGGTAGTTTGGTAGAGGGTTTCTGTGTGTGTCAGGTTGTTCTTTCTCTGGGTCGGGTATCTTATGAGCATCGATGAAGTTTTGGATTTCATGCCTAAGGCGGGAGCAGTTGTCAGTGTCATGGCCTTTTTGTTGGTGGAAGTGGCAATATTGGTTCAGGTCGAAGTAGTGTGGCACAGGGTTTGGGATTGGTCTAGGGTCTAAAGGCTTCAGGAGTCCTTGTCCTTTCAACTTCTCAAGCACATTTGACATAGGTCTACCAAGATTGGAGAATCGCCTATTTCTGACGGTAGCGACCTCGGCCGTAGTGGGCTTGGTCTCAGAATGCCCCCCAAAAGTTCTTTTATTCTGGCCATAAAACTTTCTGATTTCAGCCTCATCTTCTTCAATATCCATAACAGTCTCTCTCAACTGTCGGAAATCCACAATCATGGAGGTCATCCTCCTCAGCTTGCCATAAATTGAGGGCTTAGTACCCTTGATAATCATCTTAATCTGGTCCTTCTCTGAAGGCCGAGTCTGCATTTTCAAAAGTTGACCTCTCCAGCGGTCTACATACTCTTTGAAGCTCTCCTCCTGCTTCTGCTTAGTGTTCTCCAAATCTCGGAGTGACAAATCAATCTCCAAGTCCGTAACATACTGTTTTAAAAATGCATCTGCCAATTCCTTCCAATCTTCTTTAACTTTTTTCTCAAGGTTGTGATACCACACTACGGGTGCCCCCTCGAGCGACATCCCGAACATTTTCTAGACCTGGCGCTTGGATAAACCCACTGAACTCATAACTGAAACATACTGACGGAGATGGACCCTCGAATCCCCATTCCCGTTAAATTTGGCCATGTCAGGCATTCTGAACTGAGCGGGCAACTGTTCCTCAAAGGTCATCGCCTCATAGTCTAGTAAGTCTTCATCCTTACCATTCATCTTACGGGTAACAGACTCTACCTGGTCACGGAGTTTCTGCAACTCTGCCTGAGACCCAACTGTTCTCCCAGTGGCATAATCAGCCATATCATCATCAAAAGCGGGGATGTCATCCCCCAACCCATTGGGAGGCTCCTCAAGTCTTACATTCTCAGAGTTTCCCCCAGCACGGGGCACAGCCATATTTGTCATGGCTGTAGTCAAGGCTTGCAATTGTTCAGTAATCTTGGCGAAACCATTTTCCATCTGATCTATCCGGGAGACCTCATTATCGGATGTACTCATATCTGTTACCGGTCTTTTGGTGAGTCTTCCCTCTTCCCTAACCCAACGGGAAACTATGATGGCTTTTAGAGACATAGAGGGTGTTAACATGATATATGTACGTATGAGGTGCATGAGATGCATGTAACATATATAACATACTACATCAACTAAAATTCTCAAACAAATCAGCCCGTTATCATTTTAGAAACTTTTGGGCTAACTGTCATAGGAGTGAACTCGTCCCAATTTAAATGGCCCAACAAGTTCACATCTCATGGCAAGGAGCCCAACTAAATCCAAATGGTAATGTTCCGAACACAAGCACAAAAAGGCCCATCAACACTTAGAAGCCTTTGGCCCAACCGTCATAAAATACGTTCTTGTCCTAGTTTAAATGGCCCAACAAGCCCATATCCCATGACAAATGGTCCAAATGGATCCAAACGGCGATGTTCCCAAACACAAGCATAAAAGAAAGATAATGCAAACACAAAACAATAATTTCTACAGAATGGCCCATCAACATTTCAGAAGCTTTGGGCCCAATGGTCATAAGGTACGAACTCGCCCCAGTTTAAATGGCCCAGCAAGTCCGCATTTCTGACAATGGTCCAACTGCATCCAAATGAGGATGGTCCACAAGCTCATACTCAAGGAAATAATTGTTACTTTAACCATACAATCCCGATCAATGGGTGGGTTCGCATGAGTGTAGACAAAGGCTCTCATCGGCGAAGGATGGCCAACAACTAGGTCTCCCCAATCAAGGGTCCGAGCAACCAAGTGAGCGCATTCTTTTTTATACACTAAGGTACGTGCCAATGAGCTATGGTATGTGACTGACTGTCAAATGGATTTCCCATTGTAGATTCCCCAGAGGGAAGGTGGAGCGAGGCTCACTTAAATACCCAAGCCTCTTAGGCTCTTATCACTTGGTGTCAGGAATAAACAACGAGTCCTCCAAATTAGTCCATCATAATAGGCTACGAGTAGATGGCTATCTAGGTGCCTTCACAGCTTTTCCTTCTAGAAAGGTAGTGAGTGAAGGAAGACACCAAACCATTACCTAGCCTCAAAATGCCTTTGATTAAACCCCCATTTCATCCACTATAGACACGGTCAATTAGAACATAAATCCAAACATTACAAGACAATATTTCGGGGCCGATTCTCTATCCCCAGTGGAGTCGCCAGACTGTGGGACACAGAAACTGGGCGACGCATGCTGTCCCGGGCTCGCGGCCCGGGTCGGGAGTACGGAGTAGCCACGGGGGAATAAACCGGAGAATAATGGAGTCGCCACCCGGTGTGAACCGGGAAAATGAGATTTAAGGCCGCACTCACCCCTCGCAAGGGAAGACCTCAAACCGTTGGGTTCGGAATGGTCCCTTACTTATGTCACTTGTACTGAAAGGATTTGTGTAATAATTTAATCAAGCTTAAGTAACACTTATTTCCAAGAGTATCATGCTTCTAAATCCATATGCGCAAAAAATAAAACTTACACCTAAATTTGCATATATTTCACATCTAAGATTACATGCTTGAAAGTACATCAAAGTAGCAACGAACATACAACTTCATTGGCGTATTATATTCATGGAAACACAAGCACACACTAACCACACAAGCACACATGTGAGCACCTTTCCAAGTGGTACGTGGAATTGTATCCCAAGTACAGACCGCATTACCGTCCATTCGGAATCGGCTACGGAATTTATGTCTGGGTTTCCATCTGATATACCATAAGAAATAATACTCAAATGCTATCATAACATGGACATATAAGTTGTAATACGTTAAACACATTGTACTCATACATGTGGGGAATACAGATGAATGACACCTACGCAATCTTGCGTAATACAGAGAAGCAATCAGATTCATCATACGAAGGGATAGCTACTAGGAACAATTATGTATGAAATCTGATGAAAAGGACTCAGTTCAGTGGGTACGCGTTCGCGTAGCGTTCAAGAACGCGTTCGAACGGTAAACAGAAGGTTCGCGTTCGTATAACGTTCGAGAACGCGTTTGAACGGAGGCAGACCTGATGCATGAAACACTAAGAAAATGCGTGCGCGTTCGCGTAGCGTTTGAGAACGCGTTCGAACGGTAAATAGAAGGTTCACGTTCGTATAGCATTCGAGAACGCATTCGAACAGAACCAGACCTGATGCATGATGAAACTAAGAAAATGCGTGCGCGTTCGCGTAGCGTTTGAGAACGCGTTCGAACGGTAAATAGAAGGTTCACGTTCATATGGCGTTCGAGAACGCGTTCGAACGGAACCAGACCTGATGCATGCAACATATTCATAGACAAACAAATCCACAATGTGGGACCTCACGTATTCGATTGAACTCATCTCGCATCCAATCGAGTATACACCAATCGGCGCGGCAAAGCATCGTGGTAAAGGATTTTAACCCGTCTAAATAGGGGACCCTTAATCTGACTTACTAAGCCCATGCACTCGATCGCATCATGCATACAAAGAATAAAGACAATAATATCAAACTTAGTATGTCCGATTGAACATTTCTTACATTCAGCCGAACACACATCAACCGGCGCGGCAAAGCATCGTGGTAAAGGGTTTTAACCCCTCCAAATATGGGACCTTTAATCCGACTTACTAAGCCCATGCACTCGATCGCATCATTCACACAAAGAATAAAGACAATAATATCAAACTTATTATGTCCGATTGAACGTATCTTGCATTCAACCGAACACACATCAACCAGCGCGGCAAAGCATCGTGGTAAATGATTTTAACCGCTCCAAATAGGGGACCTTTCATCGCACTTACTAAGCCCATGCGCTCGATTGAATCATGCATACAAAAGTAACATGCAGAATTCAAATGACGAAAAATAAATAAATCAAAGCAATATAAGACAAAAGAAAGTGTCATTTACTCAAGCGGTACGTGGAGTTGTATCCCGAGTACAGATCATACTACCGTCCATTCGGAATCGGCTATGAAATTTATGTCCGGGTTTCCATCCGATACCGCGAGAGTTGACACATCTTTCGTTTTATTCCAAAGCCACAACATACAATATCTCATAATCCATGCATATTTATCTACTCAAGGGCCACAATATGCATTTCAACATAACAATCATGTCAGCAATACTCAATAAATAATACAAATAAAACAGAAAATGAATGTGGAAAATACCCTCAGGTCTAACCTTTTATATCGACTTTCGAACTCGCGTTTCACAGCCGTCGGAAGAGCTATCACACCGCAACTTTTCTGGTTCACTGGTTTGCATTTTACCTCACTGTTTCACTGCTCAAGCTACTATTATGACTCCGTTTTGCTGCTATTTGGCCTCCGTTTGGCTACTGTTTCCTCTGTCTTTTCTGCTCACTGTTCAGGTCACTGTTTTGACGTTTCCATTGACTGTTTCGAGTGTTTTTTTTGTGGGTTTTTAGTGCAGTCTTGTGTGATTATTTTAAGGATTATAAATGCAGTTTTTATGTTACTGTTTTGAGGATTTTATGGACTGTTTTAAGAGGATTTGGCTGCTGTTTTGGGGGTGATTCGGGCTGCTGTTTTGGCGTGTTTTAGGAGGTGTAGGGGCTGCTGTTTTTGGTGGAAAGGGGCTGCTGTTTGGGGGTGTATTTTCGGTGATGTGTGGAGCTTTAGAGGGTGCTGTTTTCGGTTGTGGAGTGGGGGAGATGAAGAGAATTATTTATGTTTTTCTTCTTGCTATTACCGTAAGTGGCTAGGGCTCTTGGTGTTGTGATTTTCGTTTAAGTCTTGTGTATGAGCTATGGGAGTGCATGTCTTGGTTAGGGGTTGTTTATATAGAGAAAGGTTAGGGCTACTCCTTCTCTCACAAGGAAGGGATTTTGGCATTAAAATGAGGATTTGATTTGGTATTCAACAAGGAAAGGATTAGATTGAGGAGGGACAAATCTTGGCTAGATTAGGAATACAAAATATTTAATTTGTTATGATTGATTTTAATTAGGCATGATATTTGTTAAGTTTGATATATAATATATTTGATTTATCTTTATTAGGCATGCAATTTCTTTAATTTGTGTAAGTATTTTTATTATTTTGGTAAGTGATTATTTAGATTTTATTTGTTTTATTTAATTTAGTATATGACTTAATTAATTATTTTATTTAATTACATTATCTAATTAATATTTAACTTAATATTTGATTTAATTTGGGTGTGTATTAGGTAAATGGACCTGTGGGCCTTGGTTGGGGCGTGCGGGCCTTTGGTTGGTGGGTTTTGTTTGTGTGGGCTAGGTGTGTGGGCTTGCGGGGATTTTAGGTCAAGGCCAAGGGGCTTGCGGGGATTTTAGGCCGAGGTTAGGTGAATTGTGAGTATTTTGGGCCGGTAATAATTTTTAAAATGGGCAACCAACAAGTAACACGAAGCTAAACCGGCGAACTTAATCTGATTATGAGTCAATTTTTGACTCCTCCCTTCCTACGTCCGTTTCTCGCGGCTTCCGTGACTTAAAAGGTAGTGCCTCCAACTGAGACTCATCATCGGGTTTCACATGCAAAAATGCAATGCCTACACATATAGTTATCTCTTTTTACCTTATGGATTTGTATTACCTCTTTAGTTATCTATTTCTATTATGCGCTTAAGTGTCTTTCCGTAATATGCATGCTTGTATGAATGCTATGTGTTTGCGCTTTTGTGCCTACCAATGTGAGATTGTATGTCTTCCGTATGTCAATATATCTTTATGCATGAATTCAGACATAGATTATATACAAATAGGTTGTATGCAAACATGAAAAATGTGTTATATGTAAACTTAGATATGAGCTTTGTACCTATGCATGCAAACTTATGAGTAAATTATCCTTGGAAATATGTTGCTTAGGCTTAGTAAGATTATTGCACAAATCATTTTATTACAAGTGGCATAAGTAAGGGACCATTCCGAACCCAACGGTTTGAGTTCTTCCCTTGCGAGGGGTGAGTGCGGCCTTAAATCTTTGTCCCGGTTCACACTGGGTGGCGACTCCATTATTCTCTGGTTTAGTCCCCCGTGGGCTACTCCGTACTCTAAACCGGGCCGCGAGCCCGGAACAGTATGCGTCGCCCAATTTGTGTGTTCCCACATCAACACTTCTGTTATTCCTGGTTCATTTGCCTGCTCCTGGCTTTTGTTCTATTGCTAGAATTCAGGTGGTGGATAGTTCTGTTGTTGGCCTGAATTGTTGCTCCATGAAAAATTGGGATGATTCCTCCACCCTGGGTTGTAGGTGTTGGAATATGGATTGTTCCTCTGTCTGTTGAAATTGTTGACATAATTCACCGTCTCTTCAAGTTGGTTCGACTCTGGTGCTCCTCCATATGGTGAACTTGTGGATCCAGTGGTAAGAGTCTCCATGAATTTGCATATCTGATCTAGCTTGGCGTTGACTGCTGTATTGGCTCCACTTTCATAAATTCCTGCAATTCTTTGGATCATGCTCCTTTCTGTTGGCCACAAGGAATTGTTGTTGGCCATTTCTTCGATTAGGTCCCAGGCTTGATCTTCTCCTTTTTCCATTAAAGCTCCTCCAGCAGCAGCATCGATTGTGGTTCTCATTATTCCAGAAAGTCCATTATAGAATGTTTGGACTTGAAGCCATTTTGGAATTTCATGGTGAGGACATTTCCGGAGCAAATCTTTGTACCTTTCCCAAGCTTCGCAGAGGGATTCTGAATCTTGTTGTACAAAGGATGTGATGTCATTCCTCAGCTTTCCGGTTCTGGCTGGTGGAAAGTACTTTGCAAGAAATTTGGTGGCTAAAGTGTTCCAAGTTGTGAAAGAACCTGCTGGTAGTAAATGTAGCCAAGCTTTAGCTCTGTCTTTCAGGGAATATGGAAAAACTCACAGTCTCATTGTTTCTTCTGATGCTTTGTTATAGTTGAAAGTACCACAAACTTCCAGGAAGTTACTGATGTGGGCATTAGGATCTTCAGTTGTATTCCCCCCGAACTGAATTGACTGTTGAATCATCTGAATGCATGTTTTGATGTCACACGCATTTGCTGGTAAGTGAGGAAGTACAATACAGGAAATGAGTCTGTCAACCACCGGAATGGTTCTGTCTCGAATGGGAATTGGTGGTGCAACCTCCAAAGGTTCAGGTTCCATGTTGACTAAAGCTTCTTGGCCTTCTCGCCTTTCCCTTCTCAACTGTCTGATGGTTCTTTCAATTTCTGGGTCAAGCGGTCGAAGTTCAAAGCTTCTGGTTCATCTCATGTAGTTTCTGAGAACCTGAAACACAAGAAAACAAAAATAATAAGTAAGAAAAAATTAGATACAAGTAACGTATCTAACCCCAGAACTAATAGTGAAAGATAAATAAGTCCCCGGCAACGGCGCCAAAAACTTGACCGGAGTAAACACACATGTATAACGCAAGCGCACGTATCGTTCAAGTAGTATAAAAATATCGATCCCACGAGGACTTAATATCTAATCTATTAATTTTATGAGGTCAAATGATTACTAGTATCTAACATGTTGTTGGATTGATTTGAAATGGTGACGATTCTAAATTTAGAAACAAGTAAATAAAATTGTTCGAAAGTAGATTTAAGAAAATTCAATATTAAAAACTATCTAGGGTTGTGATTCATTCTAATATCTTTTAAAAGATGAAATGATTATTTTATGTTTGTGTAATAAATCAATTTACTAACCTGGAACACTAAATTATGCAAAAGCCTCTGTCGATGGTCAGACGCAAATACCCAGTTTAACCCAATTGAACCATATGTCTATGTCAACCAAATTATCTGGATTCATTAAGTTTAAGTTCCAATTATGGCTACCCCCGCCCGACAGGTATATGTCTATCCTGTAAGGAAATCTATTAAAGGGTTATATATCCTCAAGGAAGATAGTGGGCTATTAAGTCTAATGCTGAAACCTAAAATCCCTATGTCTAGTTCATTTTATATTTACCACATCAATCTTATTGGTGATCAGACAACAAGAAGCATTAAGCTTAAGACTTAATAAGTAAACCTTTAAATTACCCAAACTATAAAATAACCCCTTATAAACCGGTGATATTAAAAGTCATCACAACCCCAGATAACTAATTTAGTTACAACACATAACTAGGGCTAGTAAAATCTTGAAAATAAAAGACATAAAGTAAATATGCGGTAAAGTAAATACTGAAAAGTAAATTACAATAAAATAAAATGCTAAGGTAAAAGGAATTAATTTTACTACTACTAATTTAGATATCTCCCATAATATAATATATAAACTTGTGATAACATTACCAACCAGCCATATAGGCGGTATCCTGATTAAGTCAAATTAAGTCCAACCAGCCATTAAGGCGGTAAAAAGATTTGTCCATGAACCTGCCATATAGGCGGTAAGAAAGTTTAATTACCAACCGACCAATCTCGCGGAATCCTTGATTAGTCAGATTTAAACCAGATTAAAATGAATTACCAACCGACCAATCTGGCGGTATCCTTTTTAAGTCAATATTTTAAATAGTGAATATATTATATTTAAGGGAGATTAATCTAAATAGCAATAGTAAAAGAATTACCTTTCACCCTAGCTGGGGAAGTTATCTCCTCATGGTAAATAGTAAGAACTGTAAAAAGTAAAAAAGTAAATTACTATTATTACAAAATGTAATTAAAATTAATTACAAAACTAAAAACTAAAAACTAAAAGAAAGTAGAGAGAGAAATTCCCTTTTTACATCAAAGAGATGAGAGAGAGTGGTACAACTGAAACTGGAATTTCGTGCTCTATTTATAGGGGTCAGTAGGGTTCCAGCGTCGCGACGCTAATCCAGCGTCGCTACGCCAGCTTCTGTCGACGTGGCACGCTCTGGTTCGTCGGTTGCAGATTCTGGATAAGATGATAAGGTGACATGTGGCAGGGTGGTTGGATCTCAATTATTGTGACACGTGGCAGCTTCTGATTGGTCGGCTAGATTCTTATCCGCCACGTGTCAGATAAGGATTAGATAGCCAATAATTGATGCTGTCATGACGCTGACATGGCGGTGACGTGGCGACACGTGGGAAAGAGACTGTCGACACAATAGAATTACGACACGTGGCACTTCCTGATTGGCTGATGATGACGTGGCGGTGAGGTGGCATGTTGACCCGGTCAACCTGGTTATGTGGCTGACGACGTGGCAATGACGTGGAGTGACACGTGGCGACACGTGGTGATGATGAATGTCGGCACCGTAGGATGCTGACACGTGGCACGACGCATGTTAGCAGATCGGCTGTGATGGTGACACGTGGCACGGCGCACATTAGCAAAGTCAAACTTTTCTCAGATTCTGATTTGTGGACCCGGCGCACGTTAGCACTGTTCGGCGCATGTTAGGCGTCGCGACGCTGAAGGTCTTGGCGTCGCGACGCGGGAAATTACCAAAATGCCATTTTCGTCCAATTTTCACTGTTTTGGCCCAAATCACCTCCAGAGTGTCCTGAAACTTTATTTATCTACAAAATAACACAAACACCATCAATATTCACAAAACTCAAGAAACTATACAAAATATTAGGTTAAATGAGTGGGAAATAGTGATAGATTTACCACTCATCACTCTGTCATGGGCTTTTACGGAAATTCGCATTTTGAAGCAATTCTAATGTAAATTTTGAAAAGTGTTCAACACGAACATTGTTCGTCTCGAAAAATGAGTCTAATGGTTCAAGAACCAACTTAATCGAAGTTCATTTTCTATTTTTATAACCGAAATAATAAATTTTTACGCGTATAACGATATAATCAGGAATCGCATAACCGGTTCTCGAAATCACGTGTTTTCCAATACGACGAAGCTTTATTTTAAAATATTCTGATCTATTTTCCAACATATAAACTCTTATTTTCGAATATCATCCAGTTCCAAATTCTAAACTTTAATTCGGAAACCTCCCATCATTGTTCCGAAAAACTCGGGATATTACAGTTTTAATAATAAGTGATGGGAAATATAATTTTTAATAAATTTCTATAGAAAATATGATGAAATTATATTAAATTTTAGGGTTATTATCATTTTACTATATTATAAATTGAGAAATAACAAATGACTATAAGATGTTTTGGGATATAACATTGTACTACTGTATCTTTAAAAAAAATTATTTTACTACAAAACCTAATATTTTACTACTATATCTTCACACACACAAAAAAAAAAAAAAAAAAAAATCACATTTCACTATTATATCTTTATAAAAATCACATATTACTATAAGTAGTAAAATATTATACCATAATACAAGTACCCATTTATTTTTTCCTAATACTTTTTTGTAATAAAATGTAACATTTTATAGTAAAATGAAAATCTTATAAAGATATTGTAGTAAAATATTACACCCATACTTCTTTGTTATTTCTCAAATTATGAAGTAGTTAAATGATAATAATCATAAATTTTAATATATTTTAAGACAATACATTGCAATCTAATAAAATACATTTTAATACATAATAATATATTATAATCTAATTCAATACAATACAACCTACTAAACACACATTTGTTATTTTAGAACACGAATGCAGTATTTAATATTTTTTATTTTGGCCTGATGTCACGAAAAATTATTATCCAAACAAGTTCCTAATTTATATTATTACACTATGGATCATCAGATATCTCACTGATTTAACTCTTATAATGAATGTAAGATGCCGTTGATTTGGGATTTGGGTGCAGGATATGATTTATTTTATGGGACTCGAAACTGACAATTTTTAATTTTGTTTAGTTAAATAATCTCGTAATATTAAAAGGGGAAATGCTAACGAGTGCTCTCAGGGCATTCGTTAAGAATCCATTTAAGGAAAATTTTGATGGGAAAAATGAAAAAAATCATTAATATTTGATAATTTTTTTCATTTCCCATAAAAAATAATGTCAAAATTTTCCCTAAAGACACTCGTTAGCCTAACCCTATTAAAAGTGTGCATGTGAAAGAAAGAGGCTAATAAAACTTTGTATGTTACATCCCTAATTATTACAGGTAATAAATAGTAAAATAATACCTAAATTTTGCACTCAACACATCATGATATAAATCAACGGTGATAAACTCGTGTTATTTTGATGATCCAATAAACTGAAGACCGACACGTAAGTACATGTCTACTCTCAAAACAGCTTAATCCATTTTCTTCTTACCATTTCTCGACATCCATACTCGCAAGCCGAAGCGATTTTTTTTCCTTCAATTAAAAAAAGGTTTTTAATTTTTAAATTAAAACGTTCGAATCAAGTTTCTCGGAGATTCAAAAATTCCCGCGAAAATGGATTCCGATGGTAACGTTGATAAAAACCCTAGATTTCTTATCTATTCAGTTCAGTTGCGTTATTTTGTTTTTCAATTCCCGAGAAAAATAAAATCCCTCTACAAAATTTTGAATCTTGTTTAGTAGTCGTCACTCTAAAAGCCTGAAATTTTATAATGAATTTCTGAATTTTTTTGTTTAAAAAAAAAACAAATTAGGGCCAAAAGGGAATTCAAATCCGGCTGCCATGCTTGCTGCTCTCATCAGCAAGAGAGGCAGGTTCCAAGACGAGCTCCGTAATATTGAAAAGCAGGTAAATTTTTCTCTGTTTAATTTTGGATTTTAATTTTCTTTTGGGTTTAATTTAGATTATGATTGTGGTTAATGATAGGTGTACGAGTTAGAGACAAGTTACTTGCAAGATACAAGCCAATTTGGAAGTGCATTAAAAGGTTTTGAAGGGTTTCTTTCATCTGCCAAGAACACTGCAAAGTAATTGCTTTTTATTTTCTCTCACTTGTTCTCCTTACATTTTTTTTATTGTGATGTGGATACTTGTTTTATATTTTTCTGTTTGATGGTCGTGATTTTAATTTGTTTTGGAAAATTTTATTTTTATTACTTTTAAAAATCTACTTTTAGACTGATTTATTATGTGAAAATTAGTGATAGGAGACTCTTTAGCATCGCCTTTAAAAAATAAAATAAAATCTATGGTGCACTTCTAAGATGCAAAATATTGTGGACATTATTTTGCATTTTAGTGTCATGCTAATTGAGTGTTTAATGAGTGAAATTTTTAAATATTTTATTAATTTGTCAGTGTTTACATTATTACCAGGAAACTTCAGAAATTTTTGATGTAGTAATGTGTATCCTGAGAAGCTTGACTTTTAAGTTTTTCTGCCGATGTAAAGGTTTAATTGCTGAATCATCTTAACTAAAGCTGAAACTGAAGTTTAACTCTTGCATGTACGTAAATGTTGTCCTTAGCTTCTAAATTATGCTTACGTTCTTTTTCAGAGCAAGTTTAAATAAGATCTAAGTTGAAACTCGTGATAGAATATGGAATGTGGTAGGTTAGTCTACCTAGTTTAGTTGGTAAAGTTATTTGTCGTCGCACAAGTGGTCTGAGGTCAAATCTCGGCCTCTTCGTCATACTGAGGAAGGGAGGATTATGGAATTGTTAATCACCTTCTTCTGTTCTATGGCCCACAGGCCCAACAAACCTTCAGCTAACCAAAAAAAGAAACAAGAAATAATGATAAAGTAGAAAGGCATATAAGGAGTGGAAACTACTAATTGACTTTGTACTTTTAATTAGAGCTAACTTATTGAATTTTTAAATTACTAAACCGTAATATTTAACTGGAGTGGTGTGGATAAGGTACAATTAAATTTAGCCTACAACTTATAACTTACAACTAAATATTAGAATCATCAGTTCAGTTAAGGGGCGTATAGACAGCTGCAAGTTCAGTGGGATAAAAAATTAGGTTGTCAAATTCACTGGGAGTGGGAATAGAAGGTCTCTGTTGATGAAATTTACATATATAATTTTTCATCAAATTATCAAGACGGATGTTGGTAAGTGCACAAATCATAAGTGTTTTATTATTCATATATTTTCTACAGATTTCTATTGAATACTATTGATATATCTATGTCAACTTTTCTAGTCTGACTTTAGTGTGATTTCTTTTCTCTTGAAAAATCTCAACTTGTTATGTAGCTTGAAGAGGCCTAGGAAATTACAGCCTGAAGATAGAATCTTTTCGTTGTCTTCAGTTACCTCACCAGCGGTACGTACTAAATTTATGAGTGGTGATTCCTTGCCTTGGAACAGTGATTCCTTTTCTAATGATGTACGGTGCTTGTTTGTTATTCATTGTTATAGAACTAGTGGAATGGTCTAAGTTTTTACTTGTAATAGCAACTTACATTTTCTGGTGTTTTTTGAAAGCCACATATTTGCTTGTTAGTGGCAACTCATGCACCAAATTTCTATTTTAATCGAATTTTACTCGAAACATACCGTCAAGTTCTTGAAAACATATTAACTCAAAGGGGATGTTTCTGCATACTTGGATGGACTAACTCGACTCATTAATTATTTATGAAAATTAGGCATGATAGCTGTATTACATCCAGTGTTTAAAAAAACGATTGAGGCGGCCGCCTCGCCGCCTCGCGGCGACGGCGCCTCGAGGCGGCCGCCTTATGCGGTTTTTCTGAGGCGCCCGCCTCTCTGCTAGTGAGGCGGCCGCCTCAGGCCGCCTCACGCAAAATCGGGGTGAGGCGGCCTGAGGCGGCCGCCTCACCAGCAGAGTTTTTTTTTTTTTTTTTTAAATTTTCTAAATGAAACGACGACGTTTTGGGCTTCCAAACATCGTCGTTCCATTAAAAATACGGGGCGGCGCCTCGAGGCGGCCGGCCATTGAGGCACGAGGCGGACCTCCTCGAGACGGTGAGGCGGGCGCCTCGATCCGAAAATCGGAAAAATAATCCAAAATACATTCATTTCTTCATAATTCATAGTATGTTCAAAAAACTATTGATAAGTAATCCAAAATACATTACTTTCTTCATAATTCATAGTATGTTCAAAAAATTATCGATAACTAATCCCTAAATAAGCTATCATTAGTGTCTAGCGGCATGACGCTTGGGTCAAAATCTGTCATCATCAGATGGGTCATCATCCAAAGAACCTCCTTCACTTGTATTGTCTTCATCCACTAATTGTGGAGCTTTCCCTTCCCTTACAAATAACATAAAGTCGTATTATTTTTTTATTTGATTATATAAATTGCATATTTGTACAAGATTAACTTACTTTGGTCTCTGCTCCTTTTTTGTGCAAGTGCTCTACTGCCACTCAGTTGTTCAATGGAACGACGATGTTTTGGAAGCCCAAAACGTCGTCGTTTCATTTTAGAAAATTTAAAAAAAAAAAAAAAACCTCTGCTGGTGAGGCGGCCGCCTCACCCCGATTTTGCGTGAGGCGGCCTGAGGCGCCGCCTCACTAGCAGAGAGGCGGCGCCTCAGAAAAACCGCATAAGGCGGCCGCCTCGAGGCGCCGTCGCCGCGAGGCGGCGAGGCGGCGCCTCGAGGCGGCCGCCTCAATCGTTTTTTTAAACACTGGTTTGATGAACCCTTGCTAGTTCTATTACTTAATAATTTATATATCTTGTTTCACGAATGGGAATTATTTACAAAGGCATTTGAAGTGAGTGTATTACCCGTTTCCATTGGCAAGGCTGAAGATGACAACAAATTACTACTAATGTCTGCACTATCACAAGACAATTATCTCCATTTCCAAAAGCTGGTATTGTTATTAGAAAACATGTCCATTTAATATTTTAATGGAAATTATTCTCTGGATAAACATCATTATCTCGGAGGAAAGTTCAGAAGATTTGAATTCTCTGGAGCGAATTCCCATTCTGTGGCATCTTCTGAAACTTACACTTGATGCTATTAATAATTCTGCTTCAAGAATTCTTTAGCAGAAGCATGTAATAACTTGTACCTATTAATGATGCTGCTAGGATCAGAGCCAAAACTGCAGCCAATATTCCCTGGGACCCACTTTGATTGATCTAGAATCAAAGCACGTCAGTTGCTTTTAGGAAACTCTATCATTGATGATAGACTAACATTTTTTGCTGTAGATCTATACTGTTGTGGATATCTAATTTTCTTTTGCTCAACAGAAGAATGATTAATGGTACTAACTGTGGTCCCTTCCTGATTAATGGTAGAAATTGTCGTCACTTCCTAATTTATTTTAGATGTAGCCATTTGCCTTTTTATTTATTTATTTATTTTTTATGTTTTATCATGTTTATTCTGCATCTTTTATTTTGTTTTTTCCCCCTGTCAGAATTTTTTAAGTAGTGGAAAATGGTCATAAGGAGGCTGCATCTCACATTTAAATGTAGTTGAGACATCCAGATTTAACAAGACTGGTTGTTCACTTTGTGTTCTTTATGTTTAGGCTGAAGAACTCGGAATTGGACGTGATGGTAAGTCCATGGCTATTACCTTGCAACTTGTTTTTCCCTTGATAGCAATAAATTGATGATGCATTATTCCCATTCTTGATTTATTGCAGATGGAAGATCCGAATATGTCGCTGGCAGTTCCAAGGGTGGAGTCTTGCCTTCAAATGGACAGTAAGTGCACTTTTCCTTCCTTTGACTACCAAAGTTTCTTAGCATTTATCGCTGGAAGTTCCAACTAGGAACTAAGAATTTTTTTATAGCTGTTTAGAATGTGGGTGATAGTTGGTTCAACTAGTAAATTTTGGGTGCTACAAGAGGTTTGAAGTTCATATCTTGCTCAAATCAAGGATGTGGAGGGATTTAGTTTATAAATAGCGGTTTAAAAGATTGTTGGTTCAACTGTTAAAACCTTTTAGGTTGTTACAAGAGGTTTTAAGTTTGAATCTTGCTCAAATCAGTGTTAAGGAGGGATTTAGTTTAAGAAGCCTTTATTTATTTATTTATTTCTAAATATAGCTGTTGAGAATGTGATATTTCCATCAAAGGCTCAAAGTATAACTAAACAATAAAAACCCATTTTAGGGGTAAACCAAAGAAGAGAAAAATGGCATCAACTACAAGAGATGGGAAGAGAAACAGGCCATCAGGTGAACCAGATTTTGATGATGAAGATGATCCTTAAATGATGTTGAGATAACTTTCATCGTACACTTGTAATGTAATGTTCAAATGTAGTCGAAAGCGAATGTGTGGTAGTTACTAGTGTTTAGGCCAAGTTAACTAGAATTCTTTTGGAAGGGTTTTATTGCATATCCACCATGCCACTATGAAATTCTTAATTTATTTTTGGTACTTCTTTCGCCCATTTGTATCATGCTCTGTCAGAATTCTGTTTTTCATTCTTTTGTAATATTAGTTAGAGAGTTAACCCTATGAAGCTTTTCCAATGATTATTGTAAACCTTACGATCTCAAAGAAAGTTGCTTATTGAGCTACAGTTACACCAATTTTTTCTATTATGGCAAGTGAGGTAGGGGAAGACGCAAGTTGACATAAACAAAAATTACAAAAATAGAATTAGGTTTTATGAAGTTTAATGAAATAATTATCTCAGATATAATATAATGGTGTCAAAAGAGCCATGCGTCCTATCTCACCAAGTGAAAATGTTTTGTTTGGGAAAATAATAGACCATCATAATTAGACGAAATGGTAATAAAGACTCCATTGTATTCTGAAATAATCAGACAGATCTCTTTTAAAACATACAGATTCCCTTTTAACAAACCTTGGAGGTCTATAATTTATATGTCCCAAAAAAAGGTAAAATATGACCATTTTTTATTAATCATTTAGCAGAGTTAAATTTCTAGATTTTATCCCATTTCAGTTTCCAAAATCAGTTTCTAGATTTGTCCCCATTTGAACGATGGGACCGATGTAAAATCTTCAAATTCATGTACATTGGTTAAATCAAGCAGCCTAATTAAAAATTTTATTTGGCTTTAAACTTGAGTCTCCAAAATATTTTTAATCCCTTATCTTTCAAGATTCGAATCCAAGTAATAAATATAATAGGAAATGATAAACATACACACATTTTTCCTGAAATTTTCCCAACTCTCTCACTATAAACTACAGTGAGAGAGTTGGGAAAAATTTCGGAAAAATGTGTATATGTTAATCATTTTTGAAATATAATTGATACGTTTGAATACCAACACCATTACCCTCTTGGGACGGGTTTGACCAATTGATATTGTCCCTTTGTGGTGAAATTATCATATAACATTCATCATAGACTAATGATTAACTTTTCCACAATCATTTATTTATTTAATAATATTTAAATATTTTTTTAGGCAGGTCTAAGTCTCTTCTTTAAATATTACATCTTCATTGCATCCAAACCTTACATTAAACATATCACCTCAGATTTGAACTCGTAATCTTTTACTACCATTGCAAGACAAACAATGATATAAATATTTCACTATATAATAAAATTATTATTTTTTTATTTGTAATGTTTATGTGCTTAAAAAGATTGTCGCAGTTAAAATATAGCAGTTAGTTAAGTCATAAATTAAATAGGGTAATGTGTAGTTTTCATCTAAAGCCAACATGTGAAATCAGAATTTTGATTCAATGAGTCATTATAGAAACATAATAAGCTTAAATAGCTTATAATATAAATTTATAAAAATAAGGAGGCCATAATGAAAAGAACTAAAAATTCAGTAGGTTTTGGGCCAAACATAAAATGAGTAAAATTTCAATTTACTTTGTATTTCCCCAATGTGTCAGAAACAATGAAGAAATTCAAAGTTTCCGGCTAGCCAAAAGTGAAAATCCGGATAGCTGAATTCGGAGAGATAAAAAAGCAAGCAACTGAGAGATTCAGAGGGGCTGAATTCGAAGATCCCGCCAGGCGGATATTTGAGGCTATCCGATTTCAATATCCGACAACCCAAATTCGAGGCACATTCAGATTTATACTTCTCTCAAGCTTTCTTAATGTTTTTTTAGTTTCCGTTGATAGTTTCATGTTTGGACAACCATAGGTACAATTGTGACTCCTATTGTCCAATTATTTTCTTTAGCAATAGGTGAATAAAGAAAGTACTATTTTTAACTGTTTTCTTCATGTTGTGAATACAACACAATAATAGAGGTGAATTGAGAGAACTCTTCTTTTATATATACCCACAAAAGAATTACAAAGCTTATAATCCAAGCTTTACAAAAAACTCTCAAACACTTTACTCTCTATCTTTCCTCACACGTTTGGGATACTCAGGGATGGTGATTTTGGGCTCCTTTTATAGTGCCAAACCGCGTGAACAGTGTCACACGCGTTTGGCGCACACCACAGCTCATACATCACCACACATCTCATGCAAATGCAAACAGCTCATGCACATCAAGTGGTTTGCATGAAGACAGTTTGCTTTCGTGCAAACTGTCTTTATGCACCACAAAGTCAACAAATCTCCCCCTCGGTGAAGATTTCCCCAAAATCTGAGCCGACCATCAATCATCCAAATCCGGATCCTCCAAAGGATCCTCCCCTGGCTGCATCTGTATGACTGCCTACGTACCCTGAGTTGGGATCAAGCCAATCGTAGTTCTCTGAATCTCCCCACTCTGACTATGTGGAGAGTTTTGTCATCCCGGCTATGGCACGACAGATTTCAAGCTTCTCCTTCGGTAAAACCTTCGTGAACATATCGGCACCGTTGTCGTCGGTGTGAATTTTCCTGAGTTCTAACAGCCTTGAGCTCAGGACGTCCCGTATCCAGTGATACCTCACATCGATATGTTTTGACCTCGAATGAAATGTGAATTTTTACCGAGATAGATAGCACTCTGGCTATCGCAGTACAAAATGTACTTCTCCTGCTTGAAACCCAATTCCTGGACGAATGTCTTCATCCACAGCAATTCCTTGCAAGCTTCTGTAACTGCAATGAATTCTGCCTCTGTTGTAGAAAGTGCAACACACCTCTGCAACCTCGACTGCCATGCCACAGCTCCTCCTGAGAGAGTAATCAGATACCCCGAAGTAGACTTTCGGGTATCCACATCTCCTGCCATATCTGAATCGGTGTAGCCCATCAACACTGGTTTGTCGCTGCTTCCAAAACATAACCTCATCTTGGATGTGCCTCGAAGATACCGCATAATCCATTTGATAGCATTCCAGTGTTCCCGTCCTGGGTTTGACATAAACCGGCTGACCAATCCAACTGCGTGTGCTAAGTCTGGCCTCGTGCACACCATGGCATACATAAGACTTCCCACTGCTGAGGTGTATGGAACCTGTTTCATTTCCTCCTTCTCTGTCTCAGTAGAGGGACTCTGTCTCGTACTCAATCTAAAGTGGGTAGCAAGAGGAGTGCTAACCGCTTTAGCCTTGTCCATCTGGAATCTCTGAAGTACCTTCTCGATGTACTCCTCCTGTGACAAGTATAACCTCCTGGCTTTCCGATCACGACCGATCCTGATGCCAAGAATCTGTTTAGCTGGCCCCAAGTCTTTCATCTCAAAAGACTTACTCAGTTGCTGCTTCAAATTATCAATCCTCGATTGATTCCTGCCAACTATCAACATATCATCTACATATAACAGTAAGATGATAAAATCATCGTCAGAAACTTCTGAACGAAAACACAATGGTCTGAAGTGGTCTTCTTGTATCCCTGCTCCCCCATAACTGACTCAAACTTCACGTACCACTGTCTCGGTGCCTGTTTCAAACCGTAGAGGCTTTTCCTGAGTCTGCACACATAGTCCTCTTTCCCGCTGACTCTGAAGCCTTCTGGTTGCTCCATGTAAATTTCTTCTTCCAGATCTCCGTGAAGAAATGCGGTCTTGACATCCATCTGCTCAACTTCCAGGTCGAGGCTTGCTGCTAAGCTGAGTACCACTCTGATGGATGACATCTTCACAACTGGAGAGAAGATTTCATCGAAGTCAATGCCTTTCCTCTGATTGAATCCCTTGACAACTAGTCTGGCTTTGTACCGGGGTTGTGAAGTATGCTCCTGTTGCTTCACCCTGTACACCCATTTGTTCTTCAAAGCCCGTTTGCCTCTTGGCAATTTCACCAACTCAAAAGTGTGATTGTCATGCAAAGATTTCATCTCATCTTGCATGGCTTCCTCCCACTTTTCTCTGTCCTCTGTTTCCACAGCCTCCTGGTAGCTCTCGGGTTCTCCCCCGTCAGTAAGCAGCACATACTCATATGCAGAGTATTTGTTTGAAGGTCGCCTCTCTCTGTCAGACCTTCTCTGTGGAACTGTTGGTGGAACTTCTGGTACTGGTGGTTGATCATGATCATCATCTCTGGGAGCTTCATCACCTGTACCCTCATGTCTGGGAACCTCATCTTCAACTCGTACTGGCACCGGTGTATGAGGTTCTGGATTCACATTTCTGTATTGCTGGGGCATTGTCTTCATCTCCTTTCTGATATCTTCTATGGTCTGGTCTTCAACAAAGACAACATCTCGGCTTCTGACATCTTCTTCTCCACAGGATCATAGAGTTTGTAGCCGAAATCATCCTGACCATAGCCAATAAAGACACACTGTCGCGTCTTTGCATCAAGCTTGGATCTCTCGTCCTTTGGGATGTGTACAAATGCTTTGCACCCAAAGACATGCAAGTGTTCGTATGACACTTCTTTACCTGTCCAAGCTTGGTTAGGAACATTACCTTTCAGTGCGACCGCTGGGGACATGTTCAAAACATGTACTGTTGTGATGAGTGCCTCCCCCCAAAATGTCTTCGGCAGCTTGGCTTGTGACAGCAAGCTTCTGATCCTCTCGCACAAGGTTCTGTTCATCCTCTCAGCTAGGCCATTCAGCTGAGGTGTCTTCGGAGGTGTCGTTTGATGTCTGATTCCTTGCGTCTTGCAGTACTGATCAAACGGACCTCTGTATTCTCCACCGTTATCTGTTCTGATGCACTTCAGTTTCTTGCCGGTTTCTCTCTCCACCAAGGCATGAAACTCCTTGAACACTCCCAGCACTTGATCTTTTCTCTTCAAGGTGTATGCCCAGATCTTCCTTGAATGATCATCAATGAATGTCACAAAATACAGTGACCCTCCAAGTGTTCGTGTCTGCATCGGACCACATACATCTGAATGTATGAGATCTAGTACCTCCGGTTTCCGTTGAGGCGGGGAGCTCTGGAAGGATACTCTGTTCTGCTTTCCAGCCATGCAGTGTTCACACTTCCGTAAGTGTGAGTTCTTCAATTCCGAAGAACATTCCGCCTGCGTAGTATCTCCATCCCTGTTTGGCTCATGTGACCGAGCTTTTTGCCATAACTCGGCTGCCTCATTACTGTTGACTGTATTTATGCTACTATTTGAAAGCTTAGCATGCATCAAATACAGGTTGAATCTTTCTTACCTCGTGCCACGACCATTGATCCTTTAGTGAGCTTCCAGCATCCGTCACTAAAGGTGCTGCAGAAACCTTCATCATCCAGCTTGCCTGTTGAGATCAGGTTTAACGGATATCTGGGATGTGCTTGACTCCCTTCAACACTAGCCTTGTCCCGTTCTCTGTTTCAAGGCAGATGTCTCCAATACCGACGGCTTTGGACTGTCCGTCATTCCCCATCCTTACAGCACCGTAGTCCCCTGGTGTGTAAGATGAAAAGAAGTCTCTGCGAGATGTGGCGTGTATGGATGCGCCACTATCTATCACCCAACTGGTCTCGTGGCTGGCAAGATTCACAACATCTTCTTCATACATTATGCAAATTCTTTGGAGGTTTTCTCGGTGGTAGTAGCAACTCTTTCTTGATTAGAGTCACCATCTCTCCTGGACTGCTCGTTCTTCAGTTTGTAGCAATCCCTCTTCATATGGCCTTTCTTTTTACAGTGATAGCACTCAATATCTCTAGTTCTTGATTTACCTCGGTTCTTGTCTGATCTCCCTGGGCCTCGGCTTTTACTCCTCCCCCTTCTGGTGTTCTTTTCTGTCACTAGAGCTTCTGAGGTTGAGGCTGATGCTGACTCCTGCATTCTCGTCCTCTTTTCTTCCGCGAAGATCCTGGTCTTTGCCATCTCCATAGTGACTTTCCCATTTGCGGCTGAATTGATCACCGTAGATCTGAACGTTTCCCAAGATTCTGGTAACGTATTAAGGAGTATTAAACCATTTACCTCATCTCCGAAGTCTATGCCCAATCCAGACAATTCCTTCATGGTTCCGAGGAAATCGTTGATATGATCCGCCACAGCTGTACCTCCTGGTATTTCAAACCCATCATCTTCTTGATGTAGTACAGCTTGTTGTTGCCAGTCTTTGCTCGGAAAAGCTCCTCCAGCTTTCCCCATAAGACGTGCATTTGCATCTTCACTGACATGGTTGACGATACTATCGTCGATCCACTGACGAATAGTACTGCATGTTTTCTGGTGAAGATTAGCCCACTTTCTCATCGGTCATTCCTTCTGGTTTCTCCTCCAGAAATACCGGTCCATCATAGTCCTTCACATACAGAAGGTCTTTCATCCTTCCTCTCCATGTGAAATAGTTTGTACTGGTTAACAAAATCATTTTTCCGTTGCTCCCCTCCATCATAAAAATTCTAAGCAGAATTTCAAAAAACGGACCTCACCGTTGCGTCCGGAATGGTCGAAAATGGTGGAAATGACACTTCGTTTGTCAAAATCCGACACAGGGACCAATTACAAATTCCAGAAATTACAGGGGTCAAAGTGCAATTTCCGAAAGTTCAGGGGCCAAAGTGCAATTACGGAAAAGTTCAGGGACTA
This sequence comes from Zanthoxylum bungeanum, assembly GCA_019454045.1. NCBI lineage: Eukaryota > Viridiplantae > Streptophyta > Magnoliopsida > Sapindales > Rutaceae > Zanthoxylum > Zanthoxylum bungeanum. The sequence goes on from SKCR01042575.1 coordinate 112,268, forward strand.
AATTGTAAATATCTGAAAGTATAGGGGCTAAACTGTAATTTCAGAAAGTTCAGGGACCTATCTGAAATTTACCAGGCACCGCTGACGTGGCACTGCTGACGTGGGCACCTGCTGACGTGGCGCTGACGTGTCGATGACGTGGCGCTGACTGGCTGCTGACTGTGCGCTGACGGGCGCTGACTGGGCCTGACGTGGTCGTCTTCTTCCTTGGGTTGGCGCGTGCGGCGCGTGTCTGCGCGTGGAGCGCGTGAACAATCTCTGATCGCGCGTGCGGCGCGTGCGGCTTCGCCGACCTCCGTTCGATCGCCGGAAAAATCACCGTGCTCGTCTCGCCGTGAAAAGTCCGATGATATGCTCAAAATCGATTTTCGACAACTTTCGTCGGAATCGACTTTCCGAACCGAAACTTCGTTTCTGAATTTCGGGATCCCTCCGTGGAACCGTAGCTCTGATACCACTTGTTGTGAATAAACACACAATAATAGAGGTGATTTGAGAGAAAACTCTTCTTTTATATATACCCACAAAAGAATTACAAAGCTTATAATCCAAGCTTTACAAAAAACTCTCAAACACTTTACTCTCTATCTTTCCTCACACGTTTGGGATACTCAGGGATGGTGATTTTGGGTTCCTTATATAGTGCTCAAACCGCGTGAACAGTGTCACGCGGTTTGCGCACACACACACAGCTCATACACACACACACAGCTCATGCAAATGCAAACAGCTCATGCACATGCAAAGTGGTTGCATGAAGACAGTTTGCTTTCGGTGCAAACTGTCTTTATGCACCACAAAGTCAACACTTCATTCGTGAAATCCAAAAATAGGGGTGTTCACGGGTTGGGTTGGGTCGGGTCGGGTTTTTTGTTTTTTTTTGGACCCGATCGGGTCTGGTCATTCGGGTCATTTGACCCGAAACCCGAAATTTAAGAAGCTGACCCGCGCGGGTCGGGTCGGATCGACATAATATATTGTAAATATAATATATATATTTTATTGATACAAATTTTAGAATATATGTATGTAGCTGCGTTGGCAAAGTCTATTGGTTGATATCTCCTTGATTTTAGGTTCGAATCTCATCAACAACATTTTTAATTTTAAAGAAAATTAAACAAAATTTTTGAATTTGGGCTTGCTGAGATTCGAACTTGGGGCTCTTTGATGACCAAGCAATTACTTTGCCATTCCAACTACAATTAAGTCTGATTAAAATTGTATCATTATAAATATATATGATAATTATGTCGGGTCGGGTCAAACCCGAATTTTTTGACCTAAACCCGTGACCCGATCCGAAATTTCGGGTCGGATCGGGTCGAAATTTTGCAAATTTTTTTTGTTGGACCCACGTGGGTCGGGCGGGTCACGTCGGGTCGGGTTGGGTCGCGGGTTGACCCGACCTTATGAACACCCCTACCCAAAAATACTATAATGATATCATTTTTAGACGACCACTACTATGGTACCACCTCTGAATATTTGATATCCAAGGGCACATTGATTTTAATATATTGGGTGTTTGTTTGGTCGCTATAACACCCCGTTAGAAGCAGGATGCTACCGGCATAAGACATGTTTGACCCATCTCCATAAGCCTCTAAATTTAAAGAAAATCTAGTATGATGTATCATAAAACTGGACAACCTGGATCACAGTACAACATCAAACAAAATCTAAGAAAACATCAAACAAATAAAATGACCTCAGGTCCACACAAAACTCATCAAAATCAACACCTAAGAGCCCCGTGCCCACATCATCTATCAACACTCATGGGCTCTGTACCAACAACATCATAAACAATATAAACATTTACTTAATACAAACGGCGTGCTCAACACGAAAAATAAAAAACTTCTAAAACTTCACTATGACACTTGCGAGGGCGACTTCCGCTTGGGTGATCCACGTCTCGAGCATAACTTCCAAAACTGAAGTGGTTGACCAATCTAGAAGCCAACCTACAAAACTAGTAAACTGGTTTGGTGTGAGTTATAAAATTCAGTAAGTAACCATGCTAGTACTACAAACAAACAAGTCAAACATATTAACAGATTATGAGAATTATTAAATTGTTACAAGTTCAGATTTACTAACTTTTATTATCCTTTACACTTTACCATGATAAATTTTCAAATCTACATATTCACACATATGTCAATGTAATATCCCGAATAATTTCGGAACGGTTCTCGAAGATTTCCGAATTGAAGTTTGGAATTTGGAATGGGATGCTATTCGAAAATAAGAGTTTACATGTTGGAAAATAGATCAGAACGTTTTAAAATGAAACTTTTTCGCGTTAGAAAACGCGTGGTTTCGAGAACCAATTGTTGGGGTTGGTGCTCAGAGCGCCAATCCGGAACGTATTTATGTCTGATTCATGAATACGAACATCCTCTTTTCCATAATATTACTTATTTATGGTTGCACCTATTGTTTTTATATACATATTCGATCTGATTACGATTAGATTGAAACTAAATGTTGTTTAGTGATATGTATGTATTAGACAAAGGCCCGATAATATATAATGCAGTACACAATTATAAGTCAGTTTGTAATTGACATTGGGAAGTGTCACTGCTAAATGTATATTATCAGATATAGTTCCTGGTCAAGATTCACTAACACGGGTCGGTTAATCAAATCTGTTGAGACCAGTACATGTCGTATATCGAGACTTGGTCCGATAGTTTATCCCAATGAACCATGAGTCTGGGGAGACTCGTATAGACATGTAGGTGTTTATAGTGGATAAACACTGAACGACTCACCAAAGATTCTTAATGGATGGTACACCAGCGTCAATAAGAATCTTTTCGGGTTGAGTAGCATAGTGGTCTTTCGACTTGAGATACCACCGTGGATGTATGAGACATCCTCCACACTTAGATGACAGTCACGTCACCGATCTATTTAGATCATACCTCCGTCTGTTCGTTGGGTGTGGACCGATCCTCAGGATATCCTGTGTGTATCAAGATAGGATCCGTCAGTTCTGTGTACAGAGCATAGGTACTCCATATATGATTAGCAGTCTGTTAAATCTGTGGCCATAGTATACTTCAGAAGTAAGTTCCGAATGTTATTTAGAGATTGCTAATAGATACGTCGATGGGATATACCTATAGAGATTTGACGTTTACTTCTATATCTCTGGGATTATCCGGATACCTGTGACGGAGGGATTATACGTATGCGATGACCTCAACCTGTATGATTCAGCGAGTTTATCTGTGGTCGTCATAATTTACAGGTGGATAAGTTATGGACACAAAATTGGATTTTATGACGGATATACCTGAATCTAGAGAGTCTCACTAATGAAATATACTCGTAGAGCACTAGGGCAACTTTTATGAATAATGATGATTATTTATAAATCGTTTAAACGTTAAACGAAAAATACATGCGAACGGGCCGAACCGTCATTTCCTAATTAATGTGTATTTGTATTTAATATATGATATTATTAAATACACATTAATAAATTTTCAAATAAAGGTATTTGACATATATCATTAATATATGTATTTGATATATTTAAAGTAAATATAATACATATATTTGAGATATTTGTATTTAATTAATTAATTATTTATTTAATTGTTAAATGATTAATATAATTAAAATATAAATATCTTACCAAATGATAAAGTATGATTATTAGTGTAAATGTTTGACTTTACATTAAAAGGAAATGGTTGTCAAATTGAGTTTGACTTCTTAAGATATTTGTTTTAATTGTTAAAAATTGAATTTCCTTTTATTTTTGTTATTTTCGGCCAACACCCTAAAATAAATATAATTGTTATATTTTTTTAGTTGCTTTATTTGAATTTAAGAAAATCATTAAATGGTTTGATGATGACTTTTGCAAGTTGATAAAGAAAAATTAAATGAAATAAAAATATCAGGATATTTTGTATATACACCACCAATTTCTGCCAAGGGCTATTTGGAACAAGTATATATTGTTTTGTTTCATTTTTTAGGGTTAGACAAGTTCATTAGACACCAAATAGAATACAAAAGTGGTTGAGAGAAAAGCTTGAAGGCTAAAGGAAGATGGCTTGGAAAATCATGATTTTGTAAGTTATTTTTCAAAGTCGTCAACATGAAAATTGTTTCTAACATGCTTAGCATCATTTTGGGTTGCTTTAGTGTTGTCTCTCTTCTTATAGTTTGTGTTTATTTTGGTTGTGAACTTTGATGAAAGATTGAAGCATGTAAGTAAGCTTGAAATGGTTTCAAAGCTTTACTTTTGATTTTTAGAAAATCAAGTTGTCATTCTAGAGTTAGTAAGCCACTCCTTGGTGACCTAGAATTGTTCTAGAGTTATTTCAAAGTGGTGAGGCTTGATTGGTGAAGTATTGAATGGATTAAAATGTTGGATTTTGTAAATTTGGTTAAATTGGACAATTTGATGAAATTGAAAAATTAGGGTTCATAACCCACTCCAAATTTGGGGTTTTCATATATGTGATGTATTATGGTATGAATATGATGCATGTAAAATTTTAGGTTGATTCGATTTGATCTTGGCTTGTTTTGAACAAAAAGGACCAAATCGTAATTATTGAAATTTGTTGGTCTCTCGCAATTTCAGAAAAATGGGGATTTGTGTAAAATCTGATTTTGATGCATTAGATGTGTTTGAAAAACATTTTAGAAATAATTTAGAATCATCCAAAATTATATTTGATAATTTTTGGGCTAAAATAATCAATTTACAAAGTTTTGGGGCAACTCGGTAATTACCAAGAAATTTGATATCTTGTGTAATTTTTCAGAATTTGATAATTGGATAATTAAATAAATAAGTTTATTTAATTGATCCGAGAAAAATTTTGAAATCAGAAAATTTTGATTTTCAACTATTCCGCTGAGTTACCGATATTCCCCCTTAAAACCCCAACAAAATGGTATCAGAGCGAGTCTGATTCTGGACACCCCGATATGATTAGCCCTTTAAAATCTAGTGTTTGTTCTTTTCTTTACTTGATACATGCATGCTTTCATTTAATTTGATTAAATTTAAAGTGTATGACGCTTTATGGAATATCTCTACTTAATAAGATTTTAAAGTAACTGGTATTTGGAATACTTGTTTCTTGGTCCGTCTTGTCAATACGGTTTATAAATATTTTTCTGTGACTACATCCGAGATCGTGCCTCTGCTGTGAGGGTGTAGCCGATAGAGATTTATTTATGCCGGATGTATATTAGATACTAGATAAATTCAAGCGAAAGCGGAATCCTGAACGTGCCCTAGCTGTTAGGGTTACGTAAGTAACTTGAGTTTATCATTGACGAGTTTAACCTTGGTACGTTTCCTTGTGGGCATGCCTTAGCAGTGACAACAAGAGATGACCAGGACCGGAAACCCAGGAGTCACTAGTGAGTGATTGACAATGAGTTGTCTACCTGTGAATATACGTAGGCGAGACCCTGCCTTTGCTGTGAGTCGAAATATATTCATGAGGTCCTCTTCCTATTATGGAATTCGATTTAATTATTGAATTCTCGTTTTTCCGTTGGGGATTACGGTATTACGTAAAATAGTGGGAGGCACTGCTAAGTTTAAAAATTCCTTAACTTAGGCATTGTGTATTATTATGGAAATAGCAGCTTGTTTGTTTTCCTTAATCTATATTAGATAGAATTAAACTTTTAATTCACTGCACACATATTTTTGATATGTTATCTTACTTGACTCTTGGTTGTGGTTATTCTAGAATAGGTTCTAGATACTACTAGACTAGGATATTATTAGATTGGTCTAAACCATCGGGAACTATTGTTCCGATTTTCTTCAAAAATCAAGATGGTTAATGACTTAGTTTCTAAGTCATGAAAGATAATCTAGATAGATATCCCTTTTAGGATATAATACTTTAGAGAGAATAGTTTCTTATGTAGTAAGAATTGACTTGAATTAGTTCATGTCTCGAGATTCTTGACTGGCATTAAGAAAGCCTCATTAGGTATTTGTTTATCTAGTAATGACGTTTCTTAGCTTTAATGACCTTTAGAGGTAATGTGTCTGACACAATTTGCTAATCAATTATTTGCAATTTTTGTGAATAGTTGAATGCAAATAGTAAAGCTAAAGAAAGGAGATGCGTATAGTTGTGTATAGAAAATATCGATTTTCACAATACTACAACTATAGGTATTGGATACCAGATCTCCCATCTAGTTATTTAAAAATATTAGTTAACAATTGTTTTGATATTTGATATCGGAACTCGCGACTATTGGATAATTACTTGTTCTTTATAAATAATTATTATATATTTTAAATAGAACTAGTAGTGTCATTGACGTAGAGATAAACATTAAGAAAAATTATTCGGTAAAATAAATAATTTAGAACGATGTTTTATGAGTTTAATCACTTAAGCATTATATGCTTATTCCGTATGGTAAAGGATCATTTGATACAAGATCACACCACACATCCTTATCCATTTAATGAATATTGTATTCAAGAAGGTGATTAAAATCTCGTTTAACTAATGATTTGTCATTGGACCACCAGATTCATGAAACTGATACATTAGATGTATGTAGTTTTAATGAATTGTAATTGCTTAAGGTAGTTTTCTTTACTTCGTAACTTAGTTTATGAATTGTCATAACTTAGTTACGTGTTTCTGAAAGAACACATATTGAACGTCTTAAAATGATCAAGCACCTTCAATCTGTTCTAATTAAACGCAGATTGAACATATTTGACTGGTTCAAATATATTCAATCTGAAATTTTGAAAACGTGATCCTTAAAATTCATAACAAGTCTTTGAATTGTTCAAAGATCTTTGATACGATCAAACATATGAATTTAAAGCAATTAGTTCTAAGGTTATTCAGTGAATATGATTCATATTCAATATTATTCTTCCACGATTCCATCTTGATGGAATTGAGTAGTGAGAGCAGTCGAATCTTATATGATTTGATTCGTTTGATATTGAATGTTACCAAATTAGTTTCAATACTCTTGGGGATATGCTCCAGTAACACTAGTTCATCCTTTTAATTTAGGTTCCATTAATTTCCACAGTTGCATATATGATATGTATAGGTAGAAAATCCAAATCTTGAAAAGTTTGAGATTTGAATCTTTCTTTTATATAATAGTTATATAATGGAAATTACTTACACCTCGGAGGTATAAGTAAAAGTTTATCATTTATTCTATTTTATAGAATATTGTATTCTATTTAATAAAATATCTTTCCTACGATCCTAAGTAATAAAATCGTTTTATTACTTGGTGTGTAACATCACATGTTAATCATTGTAGAAAAAGACTTGACTTATTGAAGTCAAATGTGAGAATGATAAACTATAATGGAACTACGTAATTAATAAGATAAAACAACCCTTATACATCTTCCGTACAAGTCCAATAGGATAACATAATCAGTCACGAGTATTTGATACTTAATGGTTCTGTTGTTTTCTTATTGAAGAAAAATTATCCTATAACTTATAATGGAAGCGATATTTGATATCGATTCTGGAAGTTCACCATTGAACCATACATCTAAGATTGTTCATAGCTTACTACGATCAAGTTTTCAACTTGATTACGCTTTTATTATGAATTAGTTCATGACATGTGCTAATTGTTTGCGCAGTGAAAGCAGTGTGAGCTTATTAAAGGTTTGACTTTTATAGTATGACAGTGAGAAAAGTTATACTCAGCAATCTATTGTAGATTCTGAGAAAACTTATCTCTAGTCACACTAATTGAACAATAAGAGATATATTGGTTAATGTTGATATTAAATTGTACATTTTAACTAAAGAATACAAAGTGGCATTTTTGAATGACTTATTCAGATAAGAGATCAATTGTGATTTCTTTGTTAGAAGAGTTCATTCTGGAATGGCCCTAGAGTTTGTGTTCTGTTGAGATCGCAGTTTAGTGTGCTAGCTTATAGAGCCTATTGTAGACTCGGATAAGTCTTCCGGAAATCCGTGTTCTCTATTTTTGACATCAGTCAGATTGTCTGATCTTGTCAAAGTATAGAGGATACATATGTGATTGAAGGGTTAGTGGGAGCGTACAAATTACTTTCTAGTGTTATATATCCTAACAACATTATCATTATTATAGTAATAATGAAATGTTTGTCAGGTAAAAGATTTACCTAAGTCTTCTTTACTCCGTGAAAGCAGTGAGAGTAGTCTATGTTATATTTGATATAAATTTTTATATAAGATATAAAACTAAGAGACTTGTGAGATACTCCTATTATTCGTACATTAGATATGATCTAATAAAAGACATAACTAGACTATCTGTATGACAGTTAGTATAACTGTTGGACAGTTATTGTGTGTCTTATATAAAGTATTCATCTTTCGTAAATGATGATTCCTTTTTCGAAAGAGATATTGATTAGAATGTCTAATCAATCTTATGTATCATTTGATGATGACATAATAAATACTTTATTATATGCGATTAAAGATATCGATTTAATCGTAATTGTTACGAGTTATTTTGATATCATATAGACCATATGATGGATCTTGAAACACATTCTTTATGATATTTGAGATATTAAGAACGAGTTTCTAATTCATGGAGAATACAGTCTACAACTATTAGGGTATTAGTTTTGAGACTAATTATGACGTTAGACAGTCTAAGTCATAAAAAGTCACAAATGATGCAGTGAGAGTGTCACACATGATTCTACTGTTACAGTGGAATTAGATGCAACTTATGAAGTATTGACTTATGAAGTTGCAAAGTGACCTTATAAATTAGAAGTTTTATATTGGTGTTATGCTTGCGGTTTTCCGAATAGTATTTTGGATTTGATCATTGAATACTTGGGCAACTCAGTAGCTGTAGCACAATACTGATGTAGCGTCTCATTCATATTAATGTATAATTTAGATTCTACAAAACATGAAAGATGCTGGCTATGGGAAACAATTAAGTTTGTTTGACAAACTCATTATGTAATAGCGGACCTACTTCTTGTTGCCTACCTCTTAAGTGCTAGGTGAGCTTTTTAGAGCCATGAGTATACGATACTAATTAAGATGTGTATATGATACCGTGGATTGGCACAAGAGCAAGTGGGATAAATTATTGGGGTTGATGCTCAGAGCGCCAATCCGGACCGTATTTATGTCTGATTCATGAATACGAAAATCCCCTTTTCCATAATATTACTTATTTATGGTTGCACCTCTTGTTTTTATATATGTATTCGATCTGATTACGATTAGATTGAAACTAAATGTTGTTTAGTGATATGTATGTATTAGAGAAAGACCCGATAATATATAATGCAGTACACAATTACAAAGCTAGTTTGTAATTGACATTGGGAAGTGTCACTGCTAAATGTATATTATCAGATATAGTTCCTGGTCAAGATTCACTAACACATGTCGGTTAGTCAAATCTGTTGAGACCAGTACATGTCGTATATCGAGACTTGGTCCGATGGTTTATCCCAATGAACAATGAGTCTAGGGAGACTCGTATAGACATGTAGGTGTTTATAGTGGATAAACACTGAACGACTCACCGAAGATTCTTAATGGATGGTACACCAATGTCAATAAGAATCTTCTCGGGGTTGAGTAGCATAGTGGTCCTTCGACTTGAGATACCACTGTGGATGTATGAGACATCCTCCACACTTAGATGACAGTCACGTCACCGATCTATTTAGATCAAACCTCCGTCTGTTCGTTGGGTGTGGACCGATCCTCAGGATATCCTGTGTGTATCAAGATAAGATCCGTCAGTTCTATGTACAGAGCATAGATAGTCCATATATGATTAGCAGTCTGTTAAATCTGTGGCCAGAGTATACTTCGGAAGTAAGTTTCGAATGTTATTTAGAGATTGCTAGTAGATACGTCGATGGGATAATACCTATAGAGATTTGACGTTTAATTCTATATCTCTGGGATTATCCGGATACCTGTGACGGAGGGATTATACGTATGCGATGACCTCAACCTGTATGATTCAGCGAGTTTATCTATGGTCGTCATAATTTACAGGTGGGTAAGTTATGGACACAAAATTGGATTTTGTGACGGATATACCTGAATCTAGAGAGTCTCACTAATGAAATATACTCGTAGAGAGCACTGGGCAACTTTTATGAATAATGATGATTATTTATAAATCGTTTTTAAACGTTAAACGAAAAATACATGCGAACGGGCCGAACCGTCATTTCCTAATTAATGTGTTTGTATTTAATAATGATATTATTAAATACACATTAATAAATTGTCAAATAAAGGTATTTGACATATATCATTAATATATGTATTTGAGATATTTAAAGTAAATATAATACATATATTTGAGATATTTGTATTTAATTAATTAATTAATTATTTAATTGTTAAATAATTAATATAATTAAAATATAAATATCTTACCAAATGATAAAGTATGATTATTAGTGTAAATGTTTGACTTACATTAAAAGGAAATGGTTGTCAAATTGAGTTTGACTTCTTAAGATATTTTTTTAATTGTTTAAAATTGAAAATATCAATTTCCTTTTATTTGTTTATTTTCGGCCAACACCCTAAAATAAATATAATTGTTATATTTTTTTTAGTTGCTTTATTTAATTTAAGAAAATCATTAAATGGTTTGATGATGACTTTTGCAAGTTGATAAAGAAAAAATTAAATGAAATAAAAATATCATGATATTTTGTATATACACAACCAATTTCTGCCAAGGGCTATCTGGAACAAGTATATATTGTTTTTTTTTTCATTTTTTAGGGTTAGACAAGTTCATTAGACACCAAATAGAATACAAAAGTGGTTGAGAGAAAAGCTTGAAGGCTAAAGGAAGATGGCTTGGAAAATCATGATTTTGTAAGTTATTTTTCAAAGTCGTCAACATGAAAATTGTTTCTAACATGCTTAGCATCATTTTGTGTTGCTTTAGTGTTGTATCTCTTATTATTTTTGTTTATTTTGGTTGTGAACTTTGATGAAAGATTGAAGCATGTAAGTAAGCTTGAAATGGTTTCAAAGCTTTACTTTTGATTTTTAGAAAATCAAGTTGTCATTCTAGACTTAGTAAGCCACTCCTTGGTGACCTAGAATTGTTCTAGAGTTATTTCAAAGTGGTGAGGCTTGATTGGTGAAGTATTGAAATGGATAAAATGTTGGATTTTGTAAATTTGGTGAAATTGGACAATTTGATGAAATTGCAAAATTAGGGTTCATAACCCACTCCAAATTTGGGGTTTTCATATATGTGATGTATTATGGTATGAATATGATTCATGTAAAATTTTAAGTTGATTGGATTTGATCTTGGCTTGTTTTGAAAAAAAAGGACCAAATCATAATTAATTGAAAATTTGTGGGTCTCTCGGCAATTTCAGAAAAATTGGGGATTTGTGTAAAATCTGATTTTGATGCATTATATGTGTTGAAAAACATTTTAGAAATGATTTAGAATCATCCAAAATTATATTTGATAATTTTTAGGCTAAAATAATCAATTTACAAAGTTTTGGGGCAATTCGGTAATTACCAAGAAATTTGATCTCTTGTGTAATTTTTCAGAATTTGATAATTGGATAATTAAATAAATAAGTTTATTTAATTGATCCGAGAAAAATTTTGAAATCGGAAAATTTTGATTTTCCACTATTCCGCTGCGTTACCGATATTCCCCCTTAAAACCCCAACACCAGTTACACGATTAATGTTTATATCGTTATAAGCGTAAAAATTTGATGATTCGACTATAAAGATAGTAATCTAACTCCGATTGAGCTAATTCTTGAACCATCATACTCGTTTTTCCGAGACAAACAACTTCCGTGTTGAACACTTTTCGAAATTCTCACATGAACGGCCTCAATTTTAAGAATTACCGAAATAGTCTATGAAGAGGACCAAAGTACAAATTCATGGGGGCCCAGTGATAATTTTCAGAAATTTCTATATAAACTTAGAAGTTTCTAAAAATTACGAAAATCATATAATTTTCCTAAATCCTCAATTCGACCCCAGCCCTATTTTACGTTTCGATTTTAGCTGGTCAAGTCGGTGGCCTGCCGCCATTGTCGGCTGGCACGACCAGCCAGAGGGGTCTGCTGGCCACCCTTTCTCCTTGTGGTGGCCGGTTGCAGCCCCCAAGATGTCTGTGACGGCGTGAAAGGGAGAGAAAGGTGCGCGCGAATGGGTATCTCGATCCCGACTCGTCCCTTCATTTCACGACCCGGGCCACCCCCCAAATCGAAGTTCTCGGAGAGTACTACAAGTTGGCGGTGACGGATTTTCCGTTCCGTACCCGATTACAAGCAAAATGAGGAAGAAAAGTTCGGATGAATAGTGACTCACTGTAAACAATAGCTCCAATCGAAATTCCATCAATTCCAGTGTGTTCGTGGGATCGTTTGGAGTCCATATATGCCCTCGAAATCTTGATAAGATCTCCCGGTAAAAATCCGCTAATTTCAAATTTTTCGCTAAATAATCGGATGTATCCAATAGCTTTGTAGAGTAGCGTAATGCTATAAATTGAATTGATTCAGTATTAATATATTGAATATGTGCATTTGGTAGAATCCGAGTGAAAACATAACGAGTTTGATTGATCTGATAGAATATGTGAGTTTTCGATAAAAGTGAGTTCTTGCTTATAAAGATGAGTTTTGGTTTTGATGATAGTTATGAGTTATTTATGATGTTACGAACATGTTTAGTTAAATCCGGGAAGATTCGGGGGGTTAAGGACCATTCCATAGTGTTTGCAGAAACATTTTTGGAAGATTTTCTAAAAATGCGTAAACCGAGAATTTAAGTTAATTGATGACTTGAGTTGATTTGGTTGTTCCAAGCGAACTCGTAACCTTTTACTACCATTGCAAGAGTTAAACATGCGTTTGAATTAAAGATAACAACAAGATTTTAGCAACAATGATATAAATATTTCACTATATAAAAATATTATTATTATTTTTATTTGTAATGTTTATGTGCACAGTTATGTTAAAAAGATTGTCGCAATTAAAATATAGCAGTTAGTTAAGTCATAAATTAAATAGGGTAATGTGTAGTCTTCATCTAAAGCCAACATGTGAAATCAGGATTTTGATTCAATGAGTCATTATAGAAACATAATAAGCTTAAATAGCTTATAATATTAATTTATAAAAATGAGGAGGCCATAATGAAAAGAACTATAATATTTCGTAGGTTTTATTAAAGTTATGTAAAATTGAAGGGCCAAACAGAAAATGATTAAAATTTGAATTTAATTTGTATTTCCTGAAAAATTTTAGGATGGCCAATGTGTCAGAAACAATGAAGAAATTCAAAGTTTCCGGCTAGCCAAAAGTGAAAATCCGGATAGCTGAATTCGGAGAGATAAAAAACAAGCAACTGAAAGATTCAGAGGGGCTGAATTCGAAGATCCCGCCAGACGGATATTTGAGGCTATCTGAATTTCAATATCCGACAACTCAAATTCGAGCACATTCAAGATTTCTACTTCGTCTCAAGCTTCTTAATGTGTTTTTAGTGTCCGTTGATAGTTTTCATGTTTGGACAACCATAGGGACAGTTTGTGAATCCTATTGTCAAGTTATTTTCTTTAGCAATAGATGAATAAAGAAAGTACTATTTTAATATTTATTCATTCGTGAAACCTAAAAATTCTATAAAGATATCATTTTTAGACGACCACTACTATGGTACCACCCCTGGATATCTGATACCCAATGGCACGTTGATTTTAATATTGTTCGCATAATTTTTCGTTAATACGCGTGTAAGGTTCAAACCTCCTAAGATACAGTCACAGAAATGGGTGTTTGATTCCAAGAAAATACCTCCAATGGGCACAAGCACACATATTACAGTCCAAAAGATTACAAAGCTAAGAAAGTAAACTACTTGCTCATTTTGAGTCTTGTGTTTTTTTTTTTTTTTTCTTTTTCCGGCTATGCTTGTTTGTGTCACGTAATATGTGTGCATGTGTGTGTATGTTTAATTGGTTGATAATCTCGTGGTGTAGTAGTCGAGCTGGTTAGAGATCCGTTCGGGTGAAATTCATCACATACGTATTCTAAAATAGGTAATGAGTCTTGTACGAGCATTGTGTGTGTACGCCAGTCGTATGTATGTATTGTTGAATAATGTGATCTTTGATGTATCTATTATTATGTGTGCTTCGTGCTTGGTTGCATGATGTTTGTAAATACATCTGAGTGTATGTATGTGTATATAGAACTCGTGTTATTTATGGATCATGTATGCTTATGTGAAATGAATGGATGATTTGAAACTGATTTGAATATCATAGGTTATAAAGTGTGTTTGCTAAGTTGTATTGGTAAGTACGTATATGTATAAGAATTATGAAATTGTGTTTACACGTATATAAGAGAAGTATGTTACGGTATGTGTGAATGCAAATAAACCCCAAGTGTTAAGCTGTTGTAAGGTTATCGTGGTTAAATAAGATTAAAGAAAGATTGTTTTGGAATTAAAGATAGTTTGTAACCGAATAGAAGAAAGTATGTTTTGAAATGAAGGAAGTATGATTGTTTTATCGATTTGATGGTATTTCAAAGATACTTAATCGTAATAAAGTATAATGAGTATGACTCCAAGTCGCATATGATGGAAATGGATTCGATGTAAAATGACTTGTTTTATGATGTTCGGGTTGATCTTTTGTGTGATTTGAATGTTCGGTTAATTAGATTGACTGTAACACCCCACCAGTGGCAGGATGCTACTAGCAGGAGACAAGAATGACCCATCTCCATAAGTCTCTAAATTTACAAAAATCCGACATGATGTATCCTAAAACTGGATAACATGGATCACAGTCCAACATCAAACTGAAACTTGGAATAAACATCACATATCAAAAGGACCTCAGGTCCACACAAAACATATCAAATCATATCCTAAGGGCTTTGTGCGCACATCATCTATCAACACACAAGGGCCCTGCCCACAACATCATAAGAAATCAAAATATTTACTCAATATTTACAAACAACGTGCTCAGCACGACAAATAAAATCTTAATCCCAAATCCTACACCCTCTAAAGCTTATCCCAGGACAATTGCGAGGGTGACTGCAGCTTGGGTGATTCGCGTCTCGAGCATAACTTCCAAAGCTGAAATGGTTGACCGACTTGGAAGCCAACCTGCAAAACTAGCAAACCGGTTTGGTGTGAGTTTTAAAAACTCAGTAAGTAACCATGCCAGTATTACAGCAAACAAGTCAAACATATTAACAGATTAACTGAATTACTAAATTGTTATAAGTTTTCGAAATTATTAACTTATTATTATCCTTTATTCTTAACTCAGGTCAAATTTTCATATTAATATGTCTACATGTGTGTCAATCTCATAGCTAACGTTCAAAGCATACAAAGCAAAGCTAAAATACCATAGAGTATATCGTTAACATCAGTCTCACTTCAACCACATGAAACAAGAAGTTATTTATCTACCTATTATCACAAATATCCATATTTGAAATATCATCAAAACCATTGAGTGTATTGTACACTATCACCATGCAATGTATAACAATTAAATAATGCATAAAATGACATGTGTCATATGGGCCCCACACAACCCAAATGAAAGTGGGCCCACGCGTACTCACGCGTTCGGGTTCGATATTTCTGAAATACCGAACTTTCGTCGCGACGTTAATTAAATCGAATTTAAATAAATAATTGCGCCTAGCGAAATTATTATTTACGTCGCTAACGAATTAATTCTAAATTAACTCGTTTGCCCGAATTAAAATCTAATTTTAATTTCGCGTCGAAATCGAATTTCGATTATTATATCGAATATAATAATTTTACGATTAATTCCAAATTAATCGTTCTCTCTCTATGTATAGTACTTTATCCAAGATAAAGTCTCTCCGTAATTAATCCAAGATTAATCGAGTTTCAATCATACGTCATTGGTGAATCTTCGGGAAGCGACCCAAGAGATCTCTGGATATGTTGGCAGTAAATACGGCCGTCAGATTATCCGAACACGTACGTACCAAGTACTACGTTTTTACCGATTTACAAGACACAGACAAGTTAGCCTCTAGCAAACGCCATGCCTACCCAATTCTCCATTCTCCAGAAATATTCTTATTGGAATATAAGATCTATAATAGGCGTAGTATACCGTAGTATAGTGTATACTGATCCAGTATCGGATGATCACATGTAAGGCCTGGGGCTGGAGATGTGTCTGCCCCGTACGATACATATATCGGACATCAAGCAACTAGTCTCTTTGAATCGGATAATCCTGACCTTGATATTATCCCGATGGTTGCAACCATTATAGAGTACTAGTTCTGTATCCTGCGCGATCATCATCTCCATATGTCTGAAGTGATACTTCCGTCTTGACATCACACCCAATACACTACGATTCCCGATAAACCTAGAAGAGGTGTACACAGAACCTGTTAAAGCCCTGGACGACCAAAACTAAAGTCTACCGATTGTCGCAAGTACTAGCGATGCAAGTCTCAGGTTAAGACCATATGCACCTACCCTGAAGCGGACTCCCATAGACACGCAGACATACTACCAATGGGATTCCGCGGGGTCTATCCAGAGCGAAGCTGTTTTCCGTACCATCGGTAAAAACACAACCTCCTACCGCACTTGCATAAGTATCCAATACTCAAATATATGAGAACTATGCTATTGTGCCCTCACAACACGCACAAGTGCAGTACTAGTCTATTCCGCATTATCGATGTCCAATCTCGATAATACTACGACTAGGGATATTTAATGATTAAACCTTTATGGATTGATACTGTCTCATATCATCTCAATCCGGAATTAATCATAGGGACTTTGACCATTATATATCAAAGTAAATAAATTACAAAACGGTAAAAGGCAATTTCATTACTACATAGTTAATTTTGTACAATAATACAATATCATTTACAAAATAGTGACGCTATGGGTCATTACTGTCTAACAATCTCCCACTTGGCCTATAGCCAGTCACTCAAGCATCTAATACCTGAACTATGTACATGTCACTCAAACTTTTCCCGAGGAATAGCCTTCGTCAGCGGATCTGCAACATTATCCTCTGATGCGATCTTTTCGATCTTCACATCGCCACGATGTATGATCTCTCGAATCAGATGGAATCGTCGAAGAACATGTTTGGATCGTTGATGAGACCTTGGTTCCTTAGTCTGTGCTATAGCCCCGCTATTGTCACAATACAATGGAACGGGCTCAGCTGCTAACGGAACTACTCCTAATCCAATTAGGAATTTACGGATCCAAACTGCCTCTTTTGCTGCTTTAGCTGCTGCAATGTACTCCGCTTCAGTTGTTGAATCGGCAACAGTATCTTGCTTGGAAGATTTCCAGCTCACTGCTCCGTTATTCAAACAAAACATGTACCCAGATTGCGACTTAAAGTCGTCTCTGTCGGTTTGGAAACTTGCATCGGTATACCCAGATACCTCAAGTTCTCCATCTCCATAGATTAAGAAAGCATCCTTAGTTCTGTTAAGATACTTAAGGATACTCTTAACCGCCATCCAGTGATCTTTACCTGGATCGGCCTGATATCGACTGCACATGCTCAAAGCATGGGACACATCAGGTCGTGTACATATCATGGCATACATGATCAATCCGACTGCCGAGGCGAACGGAGTCCGACTCATGTTGTCTCTCTCATCTTGTGTTTTAGGACACATGTCCCTAGATAGATAGACGCCATGTGATATTGGTAACAGTCCCCTCTTGGACTGATCCATGTTGAATCTCTTCAACACTTTATCAATATATGTACTCTGGGAGAGTCCAAGTAGCTTTCTAGATCTATCCCGGTAGATCTTTATTCCTAGAATAAAAGCTGCCCCTCCCAGATCTTTCATGGAGAATTTCAATGAAAGCCAAGCTTTCACCGACGTTAACATGGGAATGTCATTGCCGATAAGCAATACATCGTCGACATAAAGGACAATAAAAGTCAGTGCACTCCCACTAACCTTCTTATATACACAAGGATCATCTTCGTTTTGAATGAAATCATATTCTTTTATGATCTCATCAAAACGCTGGTTCCACGACCGCGATGCTTGCTTCAGTCCATAAATGGACCGATTTAACTTACAAATCTTGTTTGCAAGTCTAGGTGCGATAAAACCGTCAGGATGTTGCATATAAACATCCTCCGAAAGGTTTCCGTTAAGGAAAGCGGTTTTAACGTCCATCTGCCATATTTCATAATCGTAATATGCAGCTATTGCAAGCATTATCCGAATGGATTTAATCATGGCAACGGGTGAGAAGGTTTCGTCATAATCAACTCCAAGTCGTTGACGATATCCCTTCGCTACAAGCCTAGCTTTGTACGTTTGTACGTTGCCATCCATGTCAGTCTTCTTCTTGAAGACCCATTTGTATCCAATAGGCTTTACGCCTTCTGGTGCATCAACCAGTGTCCAAACTTGGTTGGTATACATGGAATCCATTTCGGCCTTCATGGCTTCTTGCCATAAAGCGGATTCGATACCTTGTATCGCTTCCTCATACGTAGCCGGTTCATTATCCTCAATAAGATTAATATCTACATGAGGTGAGATCAGGAATCCATACCTCTCAGGTATTACCCTGACTCTCTCCGACCTACGCGGTCCTTGTGTATTTGAAGATTGTGGTTCAGTCTCATCCCAGATGGACTGTTCATGTTCCGTTGATAATTCATTGCCAAGAACAGTATCACTACGACTTTCATCGAGTTCTACTTTCTTCCCACTAAACACTGCATTTAGGAATTCCTTCTCAAGGAAAACCGCATGTAGAGCAACAAATACTTTGTTCTCTTGTGGGTGATAGAAGTAATATCCTTTGGTTTCCCTAGGATATCCAACGAATAGGCATTTATCTGATTTGGGTTCAAGTTTGGTACCTTCCAAACGTTTAACGTATGCCCAGCAACCCCAAATCTTCAGGAATGAGAAACCCGGTTTCTTACCTGTCCATATCTCATATGGTGTCTGTTCAACAGACTTTGACGGAACCTTATTCAAAATAAGAACTGCACTGTTTAATGCATATCCCCAGAAGGAAATTGGCAGCTCAGTGCGACTCATCATCGACCTTACCATGTCCAACAAGGTACGGTTTCTCCGTTCGGACACACCATTTAATTGTGGTGTTCCAGGAGGAGTCCACTGTGAAAGAATACCATATTCTTTCAGGTAATCTTGAAACTCATTACTTAAGTATTCGCCACCACGGTCCGACCGTAATGTCTTAATACTCTTGCCTGTTTGTTTTTCAACTTCGTGTCGAAACTCTTTGAATTTCTCAAAAGTTTCCGACTTGTGCGTCATTAGATACACATAACCGTAACGTGATGTATCATCGGTAAAGGTTACGAAGTATCGATATCCACCTCTAGCCTGGCTAGACATGGGCCCACAAACATCACTATGAACGAGGGCTAACAGTTCAGTGGCACATTCACCTTTACCGCTAAAAGGTGATTTAGGCATTTTGCCTAATAAGCAAGATTCGCAGACGTCATATGAATTTGGATCAAATCCGTCCAAGTACCCACTCTTCGAAAGTGTGGATATGCGAGTCTTGTTAATGTGTCCCAGACGACAATGCCACATATAAGTTTCATCATTTGGATCACTCTTTTTAAGCCTTTTGTTTGTTAATTTATATGTAGGAGATTCATTTATATTCAAAATATAAAGACCATTATTTGCAACTGCAGTGCATATTTCTGCATCATTTTTATATAAATAACACCCAGTGTTTCTAAATACAAAAGTGTACCCATTTCGGGTTAACAAAGATACAGATATAATATTCCTAGTCAAACTAGGTACATAATAACAGTCATTTAGTTTAAGTACATGCCCCGAGGGCAGTTCTAATACAAAAGTGCCCACGGCCAAAACAGCAACAGGAGTTCCGTTTCCAACTCGTAGATCAATCTCCCCTGAAGCCAGAGTCCTGCTGTTCTGCAGATCCTGCACATCAGTACATATATGAGAACCACAACCAGAATCAAAAATCCAATTTTTAAAACTAGAAGTAGCCATGTTTATTTCAATAACAAACATACCAGAGGTCGGTGCCTTGCCCGCCTTGATCTCCCTTCTGATCGCCTTGTTCATGCGGCAGTCACGCTTCCAGTGACCTCTTTTGCCGCAGTTAAGGCATATGTCTTGTGACTTGTTCCTCGGCTTCCCAGAAGCCATCGGCATCTTGGCCTTGCCCTTGTTCTTACGCTTCTTCTTTTTCACCCCTCTAGTTGCCTTGGGCCCAGCCCTTGACGTCTGAGAGGTCGATGCAAAGTGCGCCTCGCGCTTGTTGCCTTTAAGAAGCTCTTTCTCTGACTCCTTAAGAATGGACAATAGCTCTCCAAGAGTATCGTCCGTATCCATCAACTTGTAGTTGATGATAATCTGCTTCCAAGTATCGGGAAGTGATTGTAAAAGCATGTCTACAGTCAGCTCAGCCTCCAAGACTATTCCCATCTTGGCCAGCTCATCAATGTCAGCTATCATTTGAGTCCCGTGGGCCTCAACTGAAGCGCCATCAGTCATACGGGAGCGAAAGAGTTTCTTCACCAACTCATAACTCTCCATCCGCTTATTAGTGCGGTGAAGATCCTTTAGTCTAGCCATCATATTATAAGGATCCAAGTCCCTATTCTGGCGACGAAAATGTTGAGTCATGGAAGCAAACATGATCGACTGAGTTGTATCACAATCATCGCTATGAGTTCTCCATAACTCCAGCTCAAGTGGCTCCGTGGGCCTCGGCCCGAGAGGTCTCTGTATGGTGTACAACAGCCTCTCTGCCCCAAAGACTATCCTCAGGTTCATTTCCCAGTCAGCAAAGTTCGTGCCCTTAAATACATTATCACCCATGATTATGTCTCGGACATTTCCTTTGTTTGCCATCTTAACTACGATAGTCCAACTATCTAGTTAACGATATATGGGTACAGTCAAACTGTTACAAGAAAAATAACATTTTATTAGTCCAACTAATGTTAAAATATTGACGAAATAAATTTTGTAAGCGCGTAAAGCTAAGTATTTGAATGAAATTGCAAATTCAATACTAGCCTCCCACTATTTTCTACAAGTCTCTAACTCTCTGTCGAGTACTCGGGAAATCCAATTTCTTAGTGGGCTAGGATCCCGTTAAATAACACACAACCTTGACTTTGGCCAACAAGTTGTATGATATTTAACTAGGTAGATCTCGAAGATCAATTGGATCCCATCCAATTCCTAGATCCGGTAGGTGGACATCCAAGTCCGAAACATATATATCTACTACATATGTCAATGTATCCAACATTTTCCTAACCATTTCCTCTGAATCAACTAAGTCTTGGCTTTGGCACAACAAACTTAATGATTCCAGTTAAGCGGGACCCATTGACATGGAAAGTTTCGTAATCAATGTCGATGGACAAGAAGTGATCTTGACTTTGGCCAACAAATCACAACTTGGACAAGACACCGATATGGAACAAAACTCTCATGATTCAAACACATCCTCAATTGACAAAGGTCTTGACTTTGGCCAACAAACCAATGCCAATTTCGGATCTTGAGAAAGAATCACTCAACGGAAGGAAAATCGCTTAATATTGTTTGAGGGATTTTCGTGTAATTGGCAACCAATTAATTATCTTTGTTAGGTCTCATCATCATACACCCTTAAGCATGCTTCTAAAACATCATAAAGCGCGTAAAGTAAAGTAATAGCGATATACGGATGGATATGAACAACAACTTGTTCCTAGAACAAATCACTCCATTCCTCTCCCCGCTAGAACTATTCTACTCTTACCCAATTACATAATACATTAAGAGAAACCTCATTTACATTGAGGGGAATTAGGTGAGAAGAGAATACAAAGAGACAATAAGAGAAAGGCTGGACACGCAGGTCCAATTTATAAATTCTAAATTTACAATAATTTCTAAAATTACCCTTCCCTTCTAATATCCATCCGATATACACTATTCATACATTACATCCACATTCATTCATTCAAGGCATGTTATACAACCAATCAAATCCAATTAATTAGTCTTTAATTAGGTGACAATACAATGTTCAAACAATTGTTTGCATTTGCGCGAGTCCAACTCAATTTGAGAATAAATACTTATAGTATGAATTCACGAATTATATCGAACTACTCGTCAAATCCAATTTAAGTCGTATTCAATACTAATCCTTATATTTAATTCCAAATTAAATATTTACACTTTTATTGTGCTTTTATGACTTAGATTCCAAATCTAATTCTATCGGGTCTCAAAGCCCAATCAACATCCAATGTTCGTTTAATTAAAGTCCGATGGGCTTTCAATTGATTTCATTAGGCTTGGGCCTTGGTCAATGTGGGTCAAACCCAATTTCCAAGCCCAATAAGGAATCACCCTCATTTGCCATAAAAATCAATATCAAGCCCATAAGGCCCAATTAAACATAAAAGCCCATTTATTACATTTGGACTTAATGGAGTGATTTAGGCCCATTTTTGGATCCAATCCAATTTGCCCAAACCTACTTGGTCCAACCAAGCCCATTATGTCCAAATATAATAGTTTTAGGCCCAATTCAAAATTAAGCCCAATTAATCAAATTTTAAAATTCCAAATTTTATAACTTAATTAATTAAAGTGTAATGTCATGATTAATCCTTTAAATCAATATTTCCAAAATATCAAATTAATCCATAATCATATTTTTATCTTAAATACATGTCCAACATTATTTAATCAAAAAATCAAGTCCCTAATCTTCTTCCATGCATTCGGCCAAGGTGATGAAAAATTACCGATTTCGTTTTCAATCCAATCGAATCACAAATCATCATTTTATGTTCGTTTAAAGTCATCCAATGATCTTATAAACAACAAATCATCATCTCCATGGTCTAGGTAGTATTCGGCCAAGCCTCTCCAAGAGGGGAAAAATTAATCCAATTTATTTTTCATGAAATTGATAATGTATAACATAATGTAACATACATTTAAGCATACTTAATCAATCAAAATCATCAAATCATGCTTCAATCAATTTTGCCCAAATATTACCCTAATATATTTTCATGCTCTTTAAGCTCAATGATACCATTGTTGGAAATTCTAATCCATGTCCCAAGATCAAAAGAGCAAACAAATATATATATGAATCAACAATATTGAAGTATGGCGGAATCATACTCACAAAGATCGGAATACGGATGCGTTGATGAAATAAAATTTTCTCCTTTGTGCAGTGAAGGTTTCGGCCAAGGTGAGTGGGGAAGCTCCAAGCTTTCTTTGATCCTTCCAAGCTCAAGAATTAGTTTCCCATAACACCTTTGTATGATCCCTTGAAGGTGCTAGCCTTATATGTGATTTAATGTTCCAACACACCACTTTCTTCAAGTTTTTGCAACAAAAACAGAAAAGGGAGAGGGCTGTGAAACTTCACAGTTTGGGTCAAGAGGTTAGAGAGAGGATGATGATTTTTGATTTCAAAATCAATTTATATTTATGCCATAATATTTATTAAATTAATAATAAACTTATGACACAAATCATGCAATGGCTTAGAGTGTCAAACACTCAAACTCCATGCAAAACCATTGAGTGTATTGTACACTATCACCATGCAATGTATTAACAATTAAATAATGCATAAAATGACATGTGTCATGTGGGCCCCACACAACCCAAATGAAAGTGGGCCCACGCGTACTCACGCGTTCGGGTTCGATATTCCGAAATACGAACTTTCGTCGCGACGTTAATTAAATCGAATTTAAATAAATAATTGCGCCTAGCGAAATTATTATTTACGTCGCTAACGAATTAATTCTAAATTAACTCGTTTGCCCGAATTAAAATCTAATTTTAATTTCGCGTCGAAATCGAATTTCGATTATTATATCGAATATAATAATTTTACGATTAATTCCAAATTAATCGTTCTCTCTCTATGTATAGTACTTTATCCAAGATAAAGTCTCTCCGTAATTAATCCAAGATTAATCGAGTTTCAATCATACGTCATTGGTGAATCTTCGGGAAGCGACCCAAGAGATCTCTGGATATGTTGGCAGTAAATACGGCCGTCAGATATCCGAACACGGTACCAAGTACTACGTATTCACTTACTACGTTTCAACGAGTTCTCCTTTACAAAACACATGCTCTACCCATCTCCTCCTATTGCTATTCTTATTGGAATATAAGATCTATAACAGGCGTAGTATACCGTAGTATAGTGTATACTGATCCAGTATCGGATGATCACATGTAAGGCCTGGGGCTGGAGATGTGTCTGCCCCGTACGATACATATATCGGACATCAAGCAACTAGTCTCTTTGAATCGGATAATCCTGACCTTGTCATATTATCCCGATGGTTGCAACCATTATAGAGTACTAGTTCTGTATCCTGCGCGATCATCATCTCCATATGTCTGAAGTGATACTTCCGTCTTGACATCACACCCAATACACTACGATTCCCGATAAACCTAGAAGAGGTGTACACAGAACCTGTTAAAGCCCTGGACGACCAAAACTAAAGTCTACCGATTGTCGCAAGTACTAGCGATGCAAGTCTCAGGTTAAGACCATATGCACCTACCCTGAAGCGGACTCCCATAGACACGCAGACATACTACCAATGGGATTCCGCGGGGTCTATCCAGAGCGAAGCTGTTTTCCGTACCATCGGTAAAACACAACCTCCTACCGCACTTGCATAAGTATCCAATACTCAAATATATGAGAACTATGCTGTTGTGCCATCACAACACGCACAAGTGCAGTACTAGTCTATTCCGCATTATCGATGTCCAATCTCGATAATACTACGACTAGGGATATTTAATGATTAAACCTTTATGGATTGATACTGTCTCATATCATCTCAATCCGGAATTAATCATAGGGACTTTTACCATTTATATATCAAAGTAAATAAATAACAAAACGGTAAAAGGCAATTTCATTACTACATAGTTAATTTTGTACAATAATACAATATCATTTACAAAATAGTGACGCTATGGGTCATTACTGTCTAACAATACGACTATTACAATTTGGAGGCATAATACTTGATATAAATCACGTTCGAGCAAGTACGTGCTTATAAAATGGCATTTGGGACATTCGAAAGATTCTTTGAAATTTCGATGCGAAACTTAGTTTATGTCCCATCTCGAATAGCCTTTAGTAATCGGGCCGTAACATTTTCACATGATCTCTGATTTTTATGAAATTTATATCGTCAGAAATCTTAGACCGAGAGCTACAAGTTCTGCGTTGAATATTTTTCCAAATTCGGACCTGAAATGGGTCAAAAATCATAATTTTTATGGCTGCTACAATAATTTCGAGAATTAACTAGAATTGGGTGATGTGGGAAATTGTGGACCATTCATTTGACACAAAAAATCAGGCCTTGCTCTATAAATAGAGCACTATTCATTCATCCTCTTTGGAAGCCAAAAACGTGAGGGAGAAGGTGGGAAGCTTTTTCATTTTCTTTTCTTCTCATGCCACTTTTGGAGTAATTGGTAATGCTTTCAAGCATATTCCAAGACAAGTAAGCCCTATATTCTCTATTCTTCCTTCTCAGTTTAGTTTTGGGCAAGGAATGAAGCCTTAATTTCGCACCTTGTGTTACCCTAATAAAGAGAATTACATAATTGGTTTTGGATTAGTTGATAGCATGTATTTGAAGAAGTGTTTTGAGAGTATGAACATGTAATGAGGTTTATTTGTATATGAATATGTTGAGGATATTATGCTTGGTAATTAAATGATTTAGATAATAGTTTGTGTATGGGTGGTGATATTAGATGAATTTTAAAGTTGGAAGAGTGTTCAAGTGTTGGTGATATTTTGGGCTTAATTAAAATCTGACTTAATGATGATACCGCCTATATGGCTGGTTGGTAATATCACTGATAAATTCTATATTATAGTAAGGGAGATTTCTAAATTAGAAATAGTAAAGGTGGATCCCTTAACCCCAACATTTTATTTTTATTATAGGGAAGTGATGAAACACAATATCCACACACTTATAATTGATTTTCTTTTTATGGGTAATTCTTTAGTTTTTTTATTGAGTCTTAAGCTTAATTCTTCTTGTTAACTGGCCATTAATAAGATTGATTTGGTAAACTTAAAATGAACTAGACATAGGGATTTTAGGTTTCAGCCTTAGATTCAATAGCCCACGATCTTCCTTGAGGATAGATAACCCTTTAATAGATTTCCTTACATGATAGATATATACCTGTCGGGCGGGGGTAGCCACTATTGGAACTTGAACTTAATGAATCCAGGTAATTTGGTTGACATAGACATATGGTTCAATTGGGTTATACTGGGTATTTGCGTCTGACCTTCGATATAGGCTTTTGCATATTTTCGTGTTCTAGGTTAGCAAACTGATTTATTACACATACGTAAGAGAATCAATTCATCTTTAGAACAATATTGTGTGAAGTCACGACCCTAGATCTTTAAGTCTTTTCTTTTATTTTCCTTAGTATTTTCTTTTGAGTCTGTTTTTATTTTAATTAGCAAATCCACATTCAACCAACCAAAAGCAATCAATTCCCTTCTCCCTATAATTAGATACCTGTAAATAAATAGTATCAATAATTAATAACAACAGTAGGAATTAAGTCCTCGTGGGATCGATATTTTTATACTACTTGAACGATACGTGCGCTTGCGTTATACGCGTGTGATTACGCACCGGTCAAGTTTTTGGCGCCGTTTCCGGGGACTTATTTTTCTTGAGTTATTAATTTTGATGCTATCTAATTTACTTGTATATAATTTTTTTTATTTTTATCTATAATTTTTATTTCTTTCTTTTGTTTTCAGGTGGTTGAAAAATGGAACATTATTAGGAGATTGAGAGATCACGAGCTTTACTAGAAAAAGATACACCCCAAATTTGGGAGCAACAGTCCGATTTTCTGAGGCCTATTGTCCAGCCCAACAACTATCAATGGATGTCAGAACCAATCAGCACTACATTTGCTCAACAGAACGAAATGGGGAGATGTGTAATTTGTGATGGTAACCACCCGAGCGATCAATGTATATACCTGTCAGAGTGGCACAATTATTGGAATCATTCAAGGTACGAAGAACCATCATATTTTCCACCTTATCCACCATCTACCTATGATATTCATCAAGAACCAGAACCATCCGAGAAAGATCAGATACTGCACATGTTCAAAGATTGGTTCGAAGAACGAGAAGCTCAAATTGATGCACAATTTCAAAGTCAAGCAGAATCCATTCAGAGAATGACAGATCAGATCAGACATTTAACAGAAAATCAGAGCTACATACCTCAAGGACCATTTTCAGATGATACTAATGAAGCCCATGAATACCGAGCATATCACGATGACATTTTAGCAGAAGAGGAGGTTGAGCAGAATCAAGAATCTGAGGTATCAGTTCAGGAGCCCAAACCATCAAAGTCTCGATTTGATTTTTATTATTCAGATTCTGACTCTGACGAAGAAGCTGAGATGTTTGTACCAACTGCATCAACAATTGAGGATGAAATTATGTGAAGAAAAGGTAGAGAATGAGCAAGAAGCAGAGCAAATAGAAGAGCAAATATCTGACCTTGTTAAAGATCCAGTGCAATCATGGGAAACATCGCTGTATCGGGGAGTACAATTTAGAGAAATCACCCAGAAGCTTGACAGAATGGAACTCCCATTCAAAGTCAAGCACCATACAAGACCTCCTGATTTTCTTTCTTTCTTTTCAGGAACCACTGGAGCGACAAAGAGCAAAAATGTGGCACAAGCACTAAATGAGACAAATTTTTTTCTGCTACCTTACCGTTGGAAGAGACCCTTCAAAAGCAACGCTCACGTGATTGTCTTTAATCAGACATCCAAAACGACGCTGAAACCTCATTGACAGATGGATTTCAGTCACGTCTGGCTGAAGACGAAAAATTTAGCGCTACCAGGGAGGCAACCCATGCACTTTGTTGTAATTTATGTTTTCATATTTTGTGTACACATGTTGTAGAGTTTTTAATTTTGTGTGTTATTTTTGTAAGGAAAAGCACAAACGGAGCATTTTAAGACAGAATGAATGGTGTTTGGCAATCAGAAAGAAGAGAGATGGCTGAGTAAAGAATGAATTCTTGAGACACATCATTATGAATTTATACTAAGCTAGTGGCGTATTGCGTACACAATTCTGTTGCCTTAATAATTGCTTTGATTTGCTTTTTTGTTTTTATTTCCTTTATTTTCACCGACAAGATCTAAACTTTTTGACTTTTTACGATTTATTTTAACGTTCATCTAATAAATGTCATTTGGCAGGTACTAGTGCTACTATTACTCACCCATTTTAAGGTTCTATAAATTCAGCTCTACATTTCTCTCTTCGACACATCCAGATATACATTCAAATAAGAGAGATAAAATGGAAGCAACTACACAGCAGCGAATCAAGCGAATTTGTGTTTTATATGGATCCAACTCTGGTAATAAACCAGAGTTCATTGAGGCTGCAAAGGAAATGGGGAGAGTCATAGCAGAACGAAATATGCACCTAGTATATGGCGGTGGTAATCTTGGATTGATGGGAAGCATTTCAAAAGTCGTTCAGGAGGGTGGCGTTCATGTTTTGGGAATCATTCCAAAAACTTTGGCGGACGAACACTTAATCGGAAAAACAAATGGAGATGAACACATTGTCTCGGGGATGTCTGAACAACTCCTTGAAATGGTCAATACTACTGATGCGTTTATTGCTTTACCAGGTGGGCTCGGAACATTTGAAGAGATATTCACAGTGGCATCATGGGCGCACTTGAACATTTATCGGAAGCCCATTGGGTTACTCAACATTGATCATTTCTTCGATTTTCTATTCGTATTTCTTGCGGAAGCCAAAAGACATGAGTTCGTCACAAAATCAGTGCAAGATATTTTCCTGACTGCAACAAATGTCGGAGAATTAATCGACCAAATCCTAGCATTTGAACCAAAAATCGACCCCATTCTTTCCAAGTTGAACTGGACAGATGGCGATCGAGGTAAGAAGCGTAAATTGGACATAGATCTTAATCGGTAATTTTTTTTCGACGAATTTCAGTTAACCAAGTATTATCTTCTAAACTCTTCTTCTACTTTTTAAGACATTGGGGATAATGTCTCATTTAGGTTTGGGGGAGGGAATTAGTTAATTAGTATCTTGTTTTTAGTTTGTGTGTTGTTTTTATTTTCAGTCAATTTTTTTTTTCGAAAAATACAAAAAATTGAAAATTTTTACAAAAAACAAAAAAATATTTTATGTTTTTGTGTTTTTAATTTGATTAATTGGGCGAAATTGGTGAGAGATAGCTGTGTAAGGAGTTTCCACTCTTGATACGTATCTCAAACCCATTTTCGAAACAAGTGAATTTTTGTTTATTTCCTTTTGAATTATTTAATTTGTGAATTCTCCATAAAACTGACTAAAATGAATCTTCATATGCTCAGTTGGCAGGTATTATCAATATGCATAGTAACATACGGACATGAGTTGCAATTGAAAAGTTTGTAATATTCAGTGCTCTAGTTTAATTGGAGGAAGCATCTATAAATGGCAATGGAGTAAAAAAAAAAAAAAAAAAAAAAAGAAAAAAAAAAGAAAAAAAATGTGAAAAAAAAAATGTATGAGATCCGAGTCATTAAGTCCGTAAGGGTGTTTTAACACCTAGTGCCCTAAAACCAACTGGTTTTGGAGTCACTGGCCCAAAGCTCGCTACATGGATCAAAGATGTTGGAATATATATATATATATATATATATATATATATATATACCTGAAGTCTGAGTAATTAAGTCCGTAGGAGTGTCTTAACACCTGGTGCCCTAAAGCCAACTGGTTTAGGAGCCACCGGCCCAAAACTCGTTACATAGATGAAATATATTGTATATAAATTAAAAAAAAATTCAAAAAGAAAGAAAAAATCAGAAAAATTATTTCACTGCTGTAAAAAGGTGTGAATTCTGATAAAACTTTAGGACAAAAATATTACTCTATTCTCAACTATGCTTGTGACTGTTGTGGGCAAAAATGAGCTGATTAATATTTTTTTGACTGTGTATATGGAGAATGGTAAATATAATCGGAGAATTTACTTATTCGGTAATTTAGAAAGAAAACAACTACTAACTTGGAGTATAATTTTCACCTGATTAGTCACTAACTTCTTTGTTCTCTTATCTCTTGTCTTTTTGCTTTTGTGTGTATTAGTTTTACTATCTTTTTACTTTTATCAAACGTTTGTGGGTATCATTGTTGTAAATCCTCACGAGACTACAACTCGTCCATTAGGGACACCTAGGGGTTTAAAGGCTTGTTGTATATGCTAAATGCAACAGTGATCCCTACGAAAGTGGCTTAGCTTAATTTTATTTTAAAGATGTTTATATTATTTTATTTTGTTGTTTTGCTCGAGGACTAGCAAAATTTTAGGTTTGGGGGTGTGATGAGTGGTAATTATATCACTATTTCCCACTCATTTAACCTAATATTTTATATAGTTTCTCGAGTTTTATGAACATTTTGATGTGTTTTTATTTATTTTGCAGATAAAAATAATATTGGGACTTAATGGAATCAACTCAAGGCTAAAACGATGAAATCCGGAGAAAAAAAGGTCAAAAACGAAATTTTACTATACGCGTCACGAAGTGTAGTCTCATATTCATGGTTTATGCATGTTTCGTATTTTGGCCATAACTTTTTCATCCGATATCCGATTGAGCTGATTCAAGTTGCAAATTGAAGAAGACTCCAAGATCTCGTGGGATAGATATTTTTATACTACTTGAACGAAACGTGCGCTTGCATTATACGCGTGTGATTACGCACCGGTCACTTGCACCGCTAATACTTGCGACAATCAATATACTTTGGTTTTGGTCGTCCAGGGCTTTAACCGGTTCTGTGTACACCTCTTCTGGGTATATTGAGAATCGTAGTGTATTGGGTGTGATGTCAAGATGGAAGTATCACTCCAGTCATAGTGGAGATGATAATCACGTAGGATACGGAACTGGTGGTCTTATATGCTGTAGCTATCAGGATAATATGACTAGGTCATGCTGATCCGATTATAGAGACTAGTTACCAGAGATCCGATATGTGCTTCGTACGGGGCAGACACAATTCCAGCCCCAGGCCTAGCATGTGACATTCGATACTGGATCGCAATACGCAATACTACGTATACTACACCTGATATAGATTACATATTCCCTTAAGAATATTTCTGGTGAATTGGGTAGGCACGATGCTTTGCTAGAAGCCAACCATGTCTTGTAAATCAGTAAAAACGTAGTACTAGGTACGTACGTGTTCGGATAGTCCGACGACCGGATTTACTGCCAACATATCCGGGGATCTCATGGGTCGCTTCCCGAAGATTCACCGATGACGTATGACTTAGACATTATTAATCTATGATTAATTAATAGAGAGAGAAAATTAATCTAGGATTAATTGCAGAGATATTTTATCTAGGATAAAATATTATTTAAAGAGAGAGAACGATTAATTTGGAATTAATCGATAAAATAATATATTCGATATATTAAACGAAATTAGATTTCGATGCAGAATTAAAATTAGATTTTAATTCAGGCGAACGAGTTAATTTAGAATTAATTCGCTAGCGACGTGAATAGTAATTTTGCTAGGCATAATTATTTAATTAAATTTGATTTAATTACGTCGCAACGGAAAATTTGTTAATTCGGAATTAGCGAACCCGAGCCCGGGAGTGTTTGCGGGCCCACTCGCATTTCGAATCCAGTGCGGCCCACAAGTCACATCATGCGTCACATCACCTATCACTTTAGTGATGGATGTCAAGTCACCTTTTAGTGATTGACAACCAATCACTATTCATAAGTGATGTGAGTGGTTGAAGGCTTTAATGCTTATACCATTTTTGGAAAGTGTAATTGGTATTTGATTTTTTGAAAATCAAAAACACAATACACTTGACAACTTCTTCTCTCTCTCTTCCTCTCCATTCGGCCTTGGGCCACTTTTTTTCTCTCAATTTCTCTCAAAGCCGAGAGATGCAAGAAGCTTTAGGAAGGATTTGTGGCAAATTTTTCCAAGTGCTAGCACAATAAGGAGTCTTACAAAGGTGATAGGGAAACCCATTCATGAGCATGGAATCTCAAAACAAAGCTTGGAGCTTGGAGAGCACAAAAAAGGAGCTTGGCCGAATACTAAATGAGGAAAAGCTTGAAGAAATTTTTTGTGTTCATCACATCGCAAATCCGTTCATTGTAAGTATGATTCCGCCATACTTCTTTATTGTATTCACATATTTTCATTGCTTGAATGATCTTGGGACTATAGTAGAAACCCAACAATGGTATCAAGAGCCTTGATTAAGCATGAAATTGATTTAGGGTAAAATTTGGGTAAAAATGATTTTAGCATGATTTAATGAAATTGATTGTTTGAGTATGCTTGAATGATGATAACATAGTGTTATGAATGATCAATTTGATGAAAATTGAATTGGATCAATTTTTCCCCAAATAGTAGGCTTGGCCGAAAGTTTGATGTTACCCTAAGGTCATGGTAATTTTGTTTTTTGATCATTGGATGAGTTGAAAGACTTGGGAAATGTTGATTTAGGATTTAATTGGATTGAAATCGAAATCGAAATCGGAAAAAAAATCCCCAAATTGTCGTGACCAATTAGCATGGAAATGAATTGATTTTTTGATTCAATAATGTTGGACATGTGTTGATGATGATAAGTATGATTAATTAAGTAAATTGGTATTTTAGAAATGTTAATTTGACTAATTAATTATGGCTATACACTTTAATTGATTTAATTGTGATAGTTTGAATATTGTGATTAAATTAATTGGGCTAAATTTGGAATTGGGCCAATAAAGTTGTATTTGGGCTTAATGGGCTTGGTTGTGCCAATTTTGGTTTAGGCTAATTGGTTGGATCCAATTGGGCCCAAAACCATATCCATAAAGTCCAAATATAATTTAATGGACCTTAATATTTTAATTGGGCCTAAATTGATTTTTGGCAAAGGGTGATTCCTTATTGGGCTTTGGTTGCCAAAGTCCATGCCTTATAAATTAATTGAAAGCCCATTGGACTTTAATTAAATTGACATTGGATGTTAATTGGGCTTTGAGACCCGTAATGATTAGATTTAGAATCTAAGTCGCAAAGGCTCATTAAATAAAGTGTAATTATTTAATTTGGAATCAAATAAAGAATTAGTATTAAATACAAATTAAATTGGATTTAATGTTGTAGTTTGATATAATTCGAGAATTCGTATTTTATGTACTTATTCTTAAAACGAGTTGGACTCGCGCAAATCAAATCGTTGTTTGAACATTGGATGGTCATTAATTTCAGATTAATTAATTGGATTAGATTGATTGATAACATGCTTTGTGTGAATACATGGATGTGATGTATGAATAATGTATATCAGATGTATATTAGATGAGTGAGGGCAATTTTGGAAATTGTTGTAATAAATTTAGAATTTATTAAATTGGACCTGTGTGTCCATCCTATTACCTCTTGACTCTTTGTATTTCTCTTCTCACCTATTCCCCTCAATGTAAATGAGGTTTCTTTAGAAGTGTTATGTAATTGGGTAGAAGTAAGATTTGTGCTAGCGGGAGAGAGGAAATGGAGAGATTTGATCTAGGAACAAAGTGTTTTAAATATCCATCCGCATATCATTATTAATTTATTTTACGCGCCTTATTATGTTTTTATAATGCATGTTTAAGGGTGTATGATGAGACCTAATCAAAGATAATTAATTGGTTGCCATTACGTGAAAAACCCTCAACATATATTAAGCGTTTTTCCTTCCATTGAATGATTCATTCTCAAGATCCAAGATTGGCACTGGTTTTTTGGCCAAAGTCAAGGCCTTTGTCCATCGCGGATGTGTTTGAATCATGAAGGCTTTGTCCATATCGCATGTCTTGTCCAAGTTGTGATTTGTTGGCCAAAGTCAAGATCACTTCTTGTCCATCGACATCGATTACGAAGCTTTCCAAGTCAATGGGTCCCGCTTAACTGGAATCATGAAGTTTGTTGTGCCAAAGCCAAGGCTTAATTGATTCAGAGGAAAAAGGTTAGGAAAATATATTGGATATATTGGCATATATAAGATATGTGTTTCGGACTTGGATGTCCACCTACTGGATCTAGGAATTGGATGAGATCTGTTGGGTTTCTAGGTAAGTCCCCAAGATCAATTCAAGCAATGAAACATGTGTGAATACTTAAAAGAAGTATGGCGGAATCATACTTACAATGATCGGCTTTTGCGATGCGAGGAACAACAAAAATCTTCAAGCTTTTCCTCCAAGGTGCTCACGGTTTTGGCCCTCATTTTTGTGCTCCATTTGCTCAGCCAAGCTCCAAGCTTGGGTGTGCATTCCATGCCCATGGGTGGGTTTCCCTATCACCTTCGTAAGACTCCAAAAGTGTGCTAGCACTTGTGAAAATTTGCAACAAATCCTCACTATAGCCTTCTTCAACTCTCGGCAAAGGAGAAACAAAGAGGAGAGATGAAAATGGTCACGCCCAAAGCATAGAGGAAAGAGAGAATGACAATGATTTGATTTGCGCGAGTCCAACTCGTTTAAGAATAAATACTCAAAGTACATATTCTTAAATTTTATCGAACTACAATTTTAAATCCAATTTAATTTGTATTCAATACTAATTCAAATTTAATTCAAAATTAAATAATTACACTTATTTATGTGGCTTTTAGACTTAGATTCTAAATCTAATCTAAATGGGTCTCAAAGGCTCAATTAGTATCCAATACTATTTTAATTAAAGTCCAATGTGCGTTTAATTAATTCTTAAGGCATGGGCTTTGGCCAATATAGGTCAAACCCAAGATGCCAAGGCCCAATTAGGAATCATCGTTTGCCATAAAATCAATTTTGGCCCATTAGGCCCAATTAAATATTAAAAGGCCCAATAGTTATATTTGGACTTTATGAATGGTTTTAGGCCCAATTTGGATCCAATCCAATTGTCCTAAACCAAGGTTGGCCAACCAAGACCATTAAGCCCAAATACAACAAAATTTGCCCAATCCAATTTTAAAGACTAATTTTAATTAATATAAAATTCCAAATATCACATTAATTTTAATTAAAGTGTAATAGCCATAATTAATTAGTTAAACTAATATTTCCAAAACATCAATTAAACTAATTAATCATGCTTTAATATATGCAATTCATGTCCAACACAATTGAAGCAAAAATCAATATTTTTCATGTTTATGGTTCACGACAATCTCAAGAAATAATATCCAATTTTGATTTCAATCAAATTAAATCAACAATCAATAATCATTTCATGCTTTAAATATATCCAATAGTCTAAAATCAAAAAAATCACCATGATACATGCTAGGGTTCATATTCGGCCACTTGGTGAATTTTAGGGAAAATTAATCCAATCAATTTTTCTAAAATTTTAAGATGCACAAATCTAATTCATCATCATCAAAGCTCAACCAAATAACCAATTTGGAAAAATCATGCTCCAAACACAAAAATCCCAAATAAAGTCCATAAACCTTAAATCTAAATCATGCTTAGAAAAGGCTCTTGATACCATTGCTAGTGTTCCTAGAACATGCCAAGGATCTCTAATCCATGATTAAGTGTGAATAAAATCAAAGAAGTTGCGAAAGTACTTACAATGATCGGATGTGGAGATTTCAAAAATCTTTTTGTTTCGGAAGCTCCAAGCTTTGTGTTGAATCTTTAAATCCAAGGGTGAGTTTCCCTATCACCTTAATCAACTCTTGAAGTGCTAGCTTTGTTTGATTTTGAAGCAAAATCAAAGGGAGAAGAGAAGCATGTATTCGACCATGAGAGATGGAGAGAGAGCTTTTGTGTTTTCTTTGTATTTGTTTCAAAAACACATTATCCGAAGTCAACTCACAAGTTGTGTATATGCTTTACCAAAAGCAAAAGCAAAAGTGTTGGAGGGAAAATGGCAATTAATGGCTCCAACCACTTCCATCACTCAAGTTGACACTTGATAGACTAGTGATGTAAGTTGGTTGGACCCACTTTAATTCAAAATTCAAGTGGCTTGCTCAACACACTTTGGGCTCGGGTTCGCTTAATCCGATTAAACGAAATTTCCATCGCAACGTAATTAAATCTAATTTAATTAAATAATAATGCATCACAAAATTATTACGAAATTCGCTCGCGAATTATTTCTAAATTAATTCGTTCGCCCGAATTAAAATCCAATTTTAATTCCGCTTTGAAATCTAATTTCAATTAATATATCCAATATATTATTTAATCGATTAATTCCAAATTAATCGCATTTCTCTCTTATAATCGAATTTTATCCCAGATAAATTCTTGCCGCAATTAATCCCAGATTAATTTTCTCTCTCTTAATTAATCCTAGATTAATTCTGTTCGAGTCAAATGTCATCGGTGAATCTTTGGGAAGCGACCCAAGAGATTCCTGGATATGTTGATAGTAAATCTGGTCGTCGGACTATCCGAACACGTGCGTACCCCGTACCACATTCTTACCGATTTACAAGAGATGATTGGCTTCTAGCAAAGCACCGTGCATACCCAATTCTCCAGAAATATTCAACGAAGAATATATAATCTTTATCAAGCGTAGTATAGTATGTATTGCGTATTACGATCCAGTATCGGATGTCACATGGTAGGCATTGGGCTGGAATTGTATCTGCCCCATACGAAGCATATATCGGATCACTAGCAACTAGTCTCTTTAATCGGATAATCATGACCTTGTCATACTATCCCGATAACTGCAATATATAAGAGTACCAGTTCTGTATCCTGCGTGACCATCATCTCCATATGACTGAAGTGACACTTCCATTTTGACATCACACCCAATACACTACGATTCTCAATAAACCCAGAAGAGGCGTACACAAAACCTTTTAAAGCCCCGGATGACCAAAACCAAAGCGTACTGATTTTCACAAGTATTGGCGATGCAAGTCTCAGGTTAAGACCACATACACCTACCCTGATTCAGATTCCCATAGACACATAGTCATACTACTAATGTGATTCTGATGGGTCTATCCAGAGCGATGCTTTTCCCGATCTAACGGCTAACAGAACCTCCTATCGCACTTGCATAAGTATCCAATACTTAAATATATGAGAACTATGCCATTAAGCTTCCATAACACGCACAAGTGTAATACTAGTGTATTCCACATTATCGATGTCCATTCTCAATAATACTATGACTATGGATATTTAATGATTAAATCATTCATGGATTGATACTGTCTCATACCTATTAATTCGGAACTAATCATAAGGACTTTTATCATTTATATATCTAAGTAATCTAATTACAAAATGATAAAATATCAATTTCCTTTATCACATTGTTAATTTGTACAAAAACCACAATGTCTTTTACAAATAGTGATGCTATGGGTCATAATTGTCCAACAAGTGTTTCCATATTCCTTGAAAGACAGAGCTAAGGCTTAGCTACATTCACTACCAGCAGGTTCCATCACAACTTGGAATACTTTAGCCACCAATCCACCACCCGGATTCCAACAGCAAAACAAAGGCCCGGAGTATGACAAAGAACCAGGAATAACAGAAGTGTTTACCCTCTTGAAAAAAGTAGAAGCAAAACACGACTCTCAAGTAGCTAGAATGATGCTATGTTTCAATCCCAAGCAGCATTAATTCAAAGTCAATCTGCTTCTATTAAACCACTGGAAAATCAAATTGGACAACTGGCCAATGCTCAGAGTTACAAACCGTCAGGAAATCTTCCCAGCAACATAGAACAAAATCCAAGGAACATGGGGAATGAGCAATGTCATGCCATCATTTTAAAAAAACGGTACTGAAATCAACAAAGATGTTGGAATCAAGGCAACTATTGATGAAGTTCCAAAAGAAAACAGCAAAGCAGTTCCACAGATGGAGGAAAAAGAAGCAAAGGAAAAAGATCGAGAAAAAATCACTCTACCTCAACATTTTCCACATCATCTCCAGAAGAATAAAATAGACAAGCAATTTTCTCAGTTCCTGGAGATCTTTAAAAAGCTGCATATCAACATTCCATTTGCAGAAGCGTTGGAACAAATGCCTAGCTATGTCAAATTTATGAAAGACGTTCTTTCACGAAAGAGAAGATTGGGAGATTACGAGACCGTTGCATTGTCAGAAGAATGCATCGCCATCATTCAGAAGAAGCTTCCCCCAAAGTTGAAAGATCCTAGTAGTTTCACAGTTCCTTGCACCATAGGAGAACATGACTTCGGTAAGGCTTTGTGTGATTTAGGTGCAAGTGTTAACTTGATGCCTTTTTCTATTTACAGGAAACTGCAGATTGGAGAAACAATGCCCACCTCAGTCTCTCTACAACTTTCTGATAAAACGCCCATATTTGCGAGAGGTATAGCTGAAGATGTTCTGGTTAAGGTTGATAAATTTATTTTTGACCAGCGTAAACACACACGTATAACGTAAGCGCATGTATCGTTCAAGTAGTATAAAAATATCGATCCCACGAGGACTTAATATCTAATCTATTAATTTTATGAGGTCAAATGATTACTATTATCTAACAGGTTGTTGGATTGATTTGAAATGGTGACTATTCTAAATTTAAAAACAAGTAAATAATATTGTTCGAAAGTAGATTTAAGAAAATTCAATATTAAAAACTATCTAGGGTTGTGATTCATTTTAATATCTTTTAAAAGATGAAGTGATTATTTTATGTTTGTGTAATAAATCAGTTTACTAACCTGGAACACTAAATTATGCAAAAGCCTCTGTCGATGGTCAGACGCAAATACCCAGTTTAACCCAATTGAACCATATGTCTATGTCAACCAAATTATCTGGATTCATTAAGTTTAAGTTCCAATTATGGCTACCCCCGCCCGACAGGTATATGTCTATCCTGTAAGGAAATATATTAAAGGGTTATCTATCCTCAAGGAAGATCGTGGGCTATTAAGTCTAAGGCTGAAACCTAAAATCCCTATGTCTAGTTCATTTTAGATTTACCACATCAATCTTATTGGTGATCAGACAATAAGAAGCATTAAGCTTAAGACTTAATAAGTAAACCTTTAAATTACTCAAACAATAAAATAACCCCTTATAAACCAGTGATATTAAAAGTCATCACAACCCCAAATAACTAATTTAGTTACAACACATAACTAGGGCTAGTAAAATCTTGAAAATAAAAGACATAAAGTAAAAATGCGGTAAAGTAAATACTGAAAAGTAAATTACAATAAAATAAAAGGCTAAGGTAAAAGGAATTACTTTTACTACTACTAATTTAGATATCTCCCATAATATAATATATAAACTTGTGATAACATTACCAACCAGCCATATAGGCGGTATTCTGATTAAGTCAAATTAAGTCCAACCAGCCATTAAGGCGGTAAAAAGATTTGTCCATGAACCTGTCATATAGGTGGTAAGAAAGTTTAATTACCAACCGACCAATCTGGCTGTATCCTTCATTAGTTAGGTTTAAACCAGATTAAAATGAATTACCAACCGACCAATCTGGCGGTATCCTTTTTAAGTCAATATTTTAAATAGTGAATATATTATATTTAAGGGAGATTAATCTAAATAGCAACAGTAAAAGAATTACCTTTCACCCTAGCTAGGGAAGTTACCTCCTCAAGGTAAATAGTAAAAACTGTAAAAAGTAAAAAAGTAAATTACTATTATTACAAAACGTAATTAAAATTAATTACAAAAATAAAAAAAACTAGAGAGAGAAACTCCCTCTTTACATCAAAGAGATGAGAGAGAGTGGTACAACTGAAACTGGAATTTCGCGCTCTATTTATAGGGGTCAGTAGGGGTTGCGCGTCGCGATGCCCAGCTCGCGTCGCGACGCCAGTTATGTCGACGTGGCACGCTCTGGTTCGTCGGATGCAGATTCTGGATAAGGTGACACGTGGCAAGGTGGTTGGGGCTCAATTATTATGACACGTGGCGGCTTCTGATTGGTCGGCTAGATTCTTATCTGCCATGTGTCAGATAGGGATAAGAGAGCCAATAATTGATGCTGACATGGTGGTGACGTGGCGACACGTGGCAAAGTGACTATCGGTACCATAGAATTGCGACACGTGGTACTTCCTGATTGGCTGATGATGACGTGGCGGTGAGGTGGCATGTTGACTCTGTCAACTGATGATGTGGACGATGACGTGGCTGACAGGTGGAGTGACACATGGCGACATGTGGCGATGGTTACTGTCGGCACCGTAGGATGCTGACACGTGGCACGGCGCATGTTAGCAGATCAGTTGTGATGGTGACACGTGGCACGACGTATGTTAGCAAAGTCAAACTTTTCTCAGATTCTGATTTATGGACCTGGCGCACATTAGCACTGTTCGGCGCACGTTAGGCGTTGCGACGCTGAAGGTCTTGGCGTCGCTACGCGAAAATTACCAAAATGCCATTTTTTCCAATTTTCACTGTTTTGGTTCAAATCACCTCCAGAATGTCCTGAAACTTTATTTATCTACAAAATAACACAAAACACATTAAAATATTCACAAAACTCAAGAAAGTATACAAAATATTAGGTTAAATGAGTGGGAAATAGTGATAGATTTACCACTCATCACACCCCCAAACCTAACATTTTGCTAGTCCTCGAGCAAAACATAGAATAACATAATTTAACTAAGCCACTTTCGTAGGGATCACGGTTTCATTTAGCGTATGCAACAAGCCTTTAAACCCCTAGGTGTCCCTAGTGGACGAGTTGTAGTCTCGTGAGGGTTTACAGCAATGATACCCACAGATATTTTATAAAAGTAAAAAGGTAGTGAAACTAATGCACACAAAAGCAAAAAGACAAGCGAAAAGAGAATAAAGATGTTAGTGACTAATCAGGTGAAACTTCTACTCCAAGTTACCAGTTGTTTTCTTTCTTTCTAAATTACTGAATAAGTAAATTCTCCGATTATTTTTACCATTCTTCATATACACATCCAACAAAATATTAAACAACTCATTTTTGCCCACAACAGTCATAAATGCAGTTGATAAGAGAGTAATATTTTTTTCCTAAAGTTCTATCAGATTTCACACCTTTTATACAGCAAAGGAATAATTTTTCAGATTTTTCAGATTTTTTCTTTGATTTTTTTATTTATATTCAATATCTTCCATCTATGTAACGAGTGTTGGGTCGGTGGCTCCCAAACCAGTTGGCTTTAGGGCACCAGGTGTTAAGACACCACTAAGGACTTAATTACTCAGACTTCAGATATTTTTGCAGCATCTTTGATCCATGTAGCGAGCTTTGGGCCAGTGACTCCCAAACCAGTTGGTTTTAGGGCACTAGGTGTTAAAACACCCTTACAGACTTAATAACTCGGACCTCAGATTTTATTCTTTTTTATTTATTTATTTTTTTACTCCATTCCTTTTTGAGATGCTT
Source organism: Zanthoxylum bungeanum (assembly GCA_019454045.1). Lineage (NCBI taxonomy): Eukaryota > Viridiplantae > Streptophyta > Magnoliopsida > Sapindales > Rutaceae > Zanthoxylum > Zanthoxylum bungeanum. Next base: position 153,955 of record SKCR01042575.1, read on the forward strand.
CCTCTAATTAAACTCGAGCACTAAATATTACAAACTTTTCAATTATAGCTTATATCCGTATGTTACTTATGCATGTTGATAATATCTGCTACCTGAGCATATGAAGATCCATTTTAGTCAGTATTATGGAGAATTCACAAATTAAATAATTCAAAAGGAAATAAACAAAAATTAAATTGTTCCGAAATAGGTTTGAGATACGTATCAGGAGTGGGAACTCCTTACTCAGCTATCTCTCACCAATTTCACCCTTTTTAGTCAAAATAAAAACACAAAAACACAAAAAAAAAATTTGTAATTTTTTGAAAATTTTTAAATTTTATTTTGTATTTTTCAAAAAATTTTGGATTAAAAATAACACATAAACTAAAAACAAGGTACTGATCAACTAATTCCCTCCCCCAAACCTAAATGAGACATTGTCCCCAATGTCTTAAACAGTAAAAGGAGAGTTAAGAAGGTCGTACCTGGTTAGCTGAAAATCTACAGGAAATTAAAGGTTAAGATCCAGATTAATCCTACGCCTCTTACCACGATCGTCCTCGGACCAATTTATCTTTGAAAGGATAGGGTCAACTCGTGGTTCATAGGCTATGAGTTGGTCTATTAGATCCGGAGCAGTTCTGGCAATAAAGAAGAGTTCTTTCAAAGGTTTTGACACGAACCCATTTCTTCGGGCATCATCAAGAAACACACAAAGAAAATCATAAAATCCATCAACGTTAAACAGCCCAATTGGTTTCTGGTGTATGTTCAGGTTCGCCCAAGATAGCACAATAAAAATTTCCTCCAGTGTACCCAAGCCACCTGGCAAAGAAATAAAAGCATCAGCATGGTTAATCATTTCTACCAGTCGTTCAGACATACCTGGCACGATCAGTTCCTCTCCGTTTGATGGTTCAATAAGATTTGCCTCTGCCAAGGGTTTTGGAATGATTCCCAAAACGTGACTGTATCCTTCTTGTACGGCCTTTGAAACGATCCCCATAAGTCTAAGATTACCTCCGCCATATACTAAGTGCATATTCCTTGCAGCTAAGACTCGACCTAATTTCTGGGCTGCTTCTACGTATTGTGGCTTAGTACCAACACTACTACCGCAAAACACACAGATGTTTTCAACTCGTCTTCTCGAAGTGGCTTCCATATTTTTTTTATGTATTTCTTTCTCAACTCTGGATGCCTTCAAAAGTGCAATGATGGGCTGAATTTATAGTACCTGAAAAAGGGTGAGTAAAAATAGCACAAGTATCTTCCAGAGGACGATTAGTAGCGAAATAATATCGTGATAGTAAAAAAGGTCTGGATTCTGTCGGAGAAAATAAAAGAAAACAACAAAACAAATTACAATTATTAAGAAAAGACAAAGAGATATAATATTTACAAGAAAAGTAACGGCTTGATTGACGTCTATGCGTCAGGGATAAGCATCCCATCCAATTTTCTTATAAATTGGCAAACAAGGTCTTTTTGAGTCAGATTCCCGAGACTTAACAGTTGTCTTTCCTTTTGGTATTGTGCATATAACATGCGAATTTCATGATACACACATCCACTGGGATGCGTCTCAAGAGTTTTAGATATGTCATCCAAAGACTCCTTACTCAAGCCATCCATAATGAAGTTAATCTTATCTTCACGGTTATCGGACACCATTCCTAAAGAACGACAACGAGTATTACAAAACATGCGAGCACATTTATAAAAAACACACATTCTTTTGGCTCTTCTCTTTTTAGCATATGTGCTCCTTCCTAAGCCAGACATATGTGAAATAAAAGAGTCAGAAGACTCACCTGCCAATCGGACTCGTGCTTCAATTAACTAACGAATGTCAGTAGGAATACCTTTGATCATCAGTAATCTCATCTGTTCCAAGCGAGCTTTGTAGACTTTCATTAGAGATTTTTGAGGGAGAGAAGGAAATTGCTTGCGAAGATTTGCGAGAGCTTCTTCCATCTTGAAATGACCAAACCTGCAAAAATTAAACACACAAAAATAAAACACACCAGATCACAATATATACAAAAATTGCATGGGTTGCCTCCCTGCTAGCGCTAAGTTTAGAGTCGTCAGCTAGACGTGACTTCTCGAACGTTAAGCTGGATCTGAAAGTGTAACACTTTCTTTTTGTCGCTCAAATGATTCTCCCCAGTAGTGCTTGACACGCTTGTTTTTAACCTTGAAAGTTTTGTTGGAGTCAGGATCATGTATCTCAACGGCTCTATCTGGTAAAATTTGGTGATCACAAATGGACCTGACCACCGTGATTTTGGCTTCCATGGGAAGAATTTCACCCTTGATTTGTTTAACAGTACCTTCTGCCCTGGTTCCAGTTATATGCGCACTAACTTCTCATCATGTATTTTCTTGCCCTTTTTCTTTGTACAATTTGGCATCCTCAAAAGGCTGATTGTGAAATTCCTCCAATTCGTTGAGCTAGTAGAACTTTTTCTCTTTTGTTGCCTGTAGTGCAAGAATTGGCTTCTTCAGTACAAAAGACGCTTTGTCCTTAGGCTCCACAAGAAATTGACATGTTTTAAGTTTGTCTGTAGAACTTTGCATTGCATTGCATTGGAGTTCTGAATGGTACTGTGTATCACATCAAGTTTGAAACATTCCTCCTTCTTTTCATCATCTAGGAAATTCATGGCCTTGAAAACATTGAATGTTACTTCTTGGTCCTGTACCCTCATGGTTAGTTCTCCTTTTTGTACATCAATAATGGTTCGACCTGTAGCCAAGAATGGTCTCCCGAGGATGATTGGCACGTCTGCGTCTTCCTCCATATCAATGACAATAAAATCTGCTGGGAAAATGAATTTGTCAACCTTGACCAGTACATCCTCAACTACGCCTCTTGGAAATACGAGCGTTCTACCAGCAAGTTGTAGTGAGACTGAAGTTGGCATTGTTTCTCCAATTTGTAATTTCCTGAAAATAGAAAATGGCATCAAGTTAACACTCACACCTAGATCACACAGAGCATTACCGAAGTCATGTTCTCCTATGGTGCAAGGAATAGTGAAACTGCCAGGATCTTTCAACTTTGGGGGAAGTTTCCTCTGAATGATAGCGCTGCATTCTTCTGATAATGCTATTGTCTCGTAATCTCCCAATCTCCGCTTTCGTGAAAGAATGTCTTTCATGAATTTGGCATAGCTGGGCATTTGTTCCAACGCTTCTGCAAATGGAATGTTGATATGCAGCTTTTTGAAGATTTCCAGGAACCGAGAAAACTGCTTGTCCAATTTGTTCTTCTGAAGACGTTGAGGAAAATGTGGAGGTGGAATGATCTGTTTTTTTTTTCCTTTGCTTCTTTTTCCTCCATATGTTGCTTTGTTTCTTTTGGAACTTCCTCAGCAGCTATTTTGGCTCCAACATCTTTGTTGATTTCAGTACCACTTTTTAACATGATGGCATGACATTGCTCCTTCCCCATGTTTCTTGGATTTGGCTCTGTGTTGCTAGGAAGGGTACCTGGTGGTCTGTAACTCTGAGCATTTGCCAGTTGTCCAATTTGATTCTCCAGTGCTTTAATAGAAGCATATTGACTTTGAATTAATGCTGCTTGGGATTGAAACATAGCATCATATCTTGCTGCTTGAGATTGAAACATAGTATCATATCTTGCTGCTTGAGAGTCGTGTTTTGCTTCTATCTTTTTCAAGTGGGTCAACACTTCTGTTATTCCTGGTTCATTTGCCTGCTCCTGGCTTTTATTCTGTTGCTGGAATTCAGGTGCTAGATAGATCTGCTGTTGGCCTGAATTGTTGCTCCATGAAAAATTGGGATGATTCCTCCACCCTGGGTTGTAGGTGTTGGAATATGGATTATTTCCCTGTCTGTTGAAATTGTTGACATAATTCACCGTCTCTTCAAGTTGGTTCGACTCTGGTGCTCCTCCATCTGGTGAACTTATGGATCCATTGGTAAGAGTCTCCATGAATTTGCATATCTAATCTAGCTTGGCGTTGACTGCTGTATTGGCTCCACTTTCATAAATTCATGCAATTCTTTGGATCATGCTCCTTTCTTTTGGCCACAAGGAATTGTTGTTGGCCATTTCTTCGATTAGGTCCCAGGCTTGATCTTCTCCTTTTGCCATTAAAGCTCCTCCAGCAGCAGCATTGATTGTGGTTCTTATTATTCCAGAAAGTCCATTAAAGAATGTTTGGACTTGAAGCCATTTTGGAATTTCATGGTGAGGACATTTCCGGAGCAAATCTTTGTACCTTTCCCAAGCTTCGCAGAGGGATTCTAAATCTTGTTGTACAAAGGATATGATGTCATTCCTCAGCTTTCCGGTTCTGGCTGGTGGAAAGTACTTTGCAAGAAATTTGGTGGCTAAAGTGTTCCAAGTTGTGATAGAACCTGTTGGTAGTGAATGTAGCCAAGCTTTAGCTTTGTCTTTCAGGGAATATGGAAAAACTCGCAGTCTCATTGCTTCTTCTGATGCTCTGTTGTAGTTGAAAGTGCCATAAACTTCCAGGAAGTTACTGATGTGGGCATTAGGATCTTCAGTTGCATTCCCCCCGAACTGAACTGACTGCTTAATCATCTGAATGCATGTTTTGATGTCACACGTATTTGCTGGTAAGGGAGGAAGTACAATACAGGAAATGAGTCTGTCAACCACCGGAATGGTTCTGTCTCGAATGGGAATTGGTGGTGCAACCTCCAAAGGTTCAGGTTCTATGTTGACTAAAACTTCTTGGCCTTCTCGCCTTTCCCTTCTCAACTGTCTGATGGTTCTTTCAATTTCTGGGTCAAGCGGTCGAAGTTCAAAGCTTCTGGTTCGTCTTATGTAGTTTCTGAGAACCTGAAACACAAGAAAACAAAAACAATAAGTAAAAAGAAATTAGATACAAGTAACGTATCTAACCCCACAACTAATAGTGAAATATAAATAAGTCCCCAGCAACGGCGCCAAAAACTTGACCGGCGTAAACACACACGTATAACGCAAGCGCATGTATTGTTCAAGTACTATTACTAAAATGCTATTTTTTCCAATTTTCACTGTTTTGGTTCAAATCACCTCCAGAATGTCCTGAAACTTTATTTATCTACAAAATAACACACAACACATTAAAATATTCACAAAACTCAAGAAATTATACAAAATATTAGGTTAAATGAGTGTGAAATAGTGATAGATTTACCACTAATCAATTTTCTCAGCAGATTTTATTGTCCTTGATAAGAAGGAAGACGAAGACGTGCCGATCATCATCGGGAGACCATTCTTGGCTACAGGTGGAACCATTATTGATGTACAAAAAGGAGAATTAACCATGAGGGTACATGACCAGGAAGTAACATTCATTGTTTTCATAGCCATGAATTTTCCGGATGAAGAAAAGAAGGAGGAATGTTTCAGACTTGATGTGATACATAGTACGATCCAGGACTCCAATGTAATGCAAAGTTCTATTAACAAAATTAAAGCACATCAATTACCTATGGAGCCTGAAGATAAAGCGTATTGTGCACTGAAGAAGCCAATTCTTTCACTACAAGCTGTTGGAGTTTCTATAGGTCCCAAGATCAAAACTCAAGCATGAATCATAAGTGAATACAACGACGAAAGTTGCGGAATACTTACATCGAGCCGTTGAGCGACGATTTGGGCAACAAAACGAAATCTGCCTTGACAGTGGACTGCATTGCAGTGGGCTACTGTGAACAGTAAATTTCGCCCATTATCTTCAAGATTTGAAGCTCCAAGCTTCATCATTTGAATCCCGGCTCATGGGTAAGCTTCCCTATTACCTTCGCATTGATCCCGGAGTGTGCTAGCACTCTTGTTTTGCCACAAAACGCACTTGCTTCCCTTCCATTTCCTTTGTTAAAATCGGCAGTTCACTGCCTCTTTAGAAACCAGAAAATGGCGTGAGTGAGGGAGAAGAAGAAGAGGAGAGAGAGGAGGGAAAAATGTGAGTTACGGTTTTGTATGTGTGTTTGTGTATCTAATACATTTGAATTTCATTTCACACACATTTGGCTTTAATTGCCAACCACACACATCACTCATCACATCAAGTCAACTCAATCAAGTTGTCAAGTCACATCACTCAAAGTGACAAGTGATTTGACGCTTGATGCGACTAGCGATTTGACGCTTGATTTGACGTGCCGCACTCGAATTCGAAATACGAATGCGCTCGCAAATAATCTCGGGCTCGGGTTCGCTAATTCCAAATTAACGAATTTTCCATCGCGTCGTAATTAAATGATTACGCCTAGGGAAATCACTATTCACGTCGCTAACGAATTAATTCTAAATTAATCCGCTCGCCCGAATTAAAATCTAATTTTAATTCCGCGTCGAAATCAAATTTCGTTTAATATATCAAATATATTAATTAATCGATTAATTCCAAATTAATCATTCTCTCTCTTTAAATTGATATTTTATCCCAGATAAAATATCTCTGTAATTAATCCCAGATTAATTTTCTCTCTCATCATATTAATCCCAGATTAATAAAATTGCGAGTCATACGTCATCGGTGAATCTTTGGGAAGCGACCCATGAGATCCCCGGATATGTTGGCAGTCAAATCGGTCATCGGACTATCCGAACACGTAAGTACCAAGTACTACGTTTTACCGATTTACTAGACAAGGTTGGCTTCTAGCAAAGCACCAAGTCTTCCCAATTCTCCGGACATATTCTTATAAGAATATTTAAGATCTATATCAGGCGTAGTCTACTAAGTATTGTGTATATCGGCCCTTATCGGATAGTCACGTGCTAGGGCTGGGGCTGGATAAGTGTCTGCCCCGTCCGAAGCACATGTCGGATGTCTGGTAACTAGTCTCTATAATCGGATATGCATGACCTAGTCATAATATCCCGATGGTTGCGCAACACTTAAGAGCACTAATACCGTATCCTACGTGACATCATCTCCACTATGACTGGAGTGATACTTCCGTCTTGACATCACACCCAATACTCTATGATTTTCAATATACCCAGCATTGGCGTACACAGAACCGGTTAGAGTCCTGGACGACCTCAACTAAAGTATATTGATTGTCGTAAGCATTAGCGGTGCAAGTCTCAGGTTAAGACCAAATACACCTACCCTGATGTCGGACTCCCATAGACACATAGTAATAATACCAATGGGATTCCGAGGGGTCTATCCAGAGCGAAGCTGTTTCCCGTACCATCGGTGAAACACAACCTCCTATCGCACTTGCATAAGTATCCAATACTTAAATATATGAGAACTATGCCGTCGTGTCCTCACAACGCGCACAAGTGAAATACTAGCCTATTCCGCATTATCGATGTCCTGTCTCGATAATACTCCGGCTAGGGATATTTAATGATTAATCCTTCGTGGACTGATACTGTCTCATATCATTCTCAATCCAGGAACTAATCATAGGGACCTCTCTTCATTTATATATCTATGGTGATCTAATCACAAATGATGAGAGTGCAATTTCCTTGTCACATAGTTAATTTGCTACAACAACACAATGATCTGTGCAAATAGTGACGCTATGGGTCATTTTTTCCAACAATCTCCCACTTGGCACGTAGCGAGTCACTCAAGTGTCCCACACCCGAACTATGTACGGTTCACTCAAATTGCTGAGGAAAAATTTTCGTCAGCGGATTTGTTTGATAATCATCTGACGCGATTTATACGATCATCACATCGCCACGATGTATGATCCGAACGAATCAGATGATATAGAAGTATATATCTGGATCGTCGATGAGACCATTAATTATTTAGCCTGTGCTGACGCCTAGCTCAGCCGCTAACAGAACTATATCTAATCTAATTAGATTTATTATCGATCCAAATGGCTTCTATTGCTGCCTCAGCTGCAGCAATAATCCGCATTTGTTGTTTATTCGGCAACAGTTATCTTGCTCGGAATATTTCCAGCTTACTGTCCCGTTATTCAAACTTTATAGTACCGCAATATTTACCGGTTTGGAAACTTGCAGTAGTGATCATAGTCACTTCAAGTTCTCCTACTCCATAATTTAAGACAGCATCTTTAGTTCTCTAAGATACTAACAGATGTTCTTAACTTCAATCCAGTGACTATCACTTGGATTGTCCTGATTGTGACTCCATATGCTCAAAGCGTATGAGAACCAGGTTACGTATATTATTCAATGTACAATTTCTCAGAGAGTGTTAACAACTCCAAATCTAGCCCAGTAGATCTTTATTCCTTGAATAAAGGTTTTTACTCCCAAGAATTCTACGGAGAATTTCTATGAAAGACAAGCTTTCACCGATTTCTTTATTGGGAATTTCACTGTCAGTACGCTCCCACTAACCTCCTTATATACACAAGAATCATTTCGTTTTGAATTAAATCATAAACCATTATGATTACATCAAAACGTCAGTTCCAAGAACCTTATGCTTGCTTCAATCCAAACATGGATCGAATAACCCGCAAACCTTGTTTGTCGGTTATAGTACGACAAAACCGACAGGATGTTATAAACATCCTCCGAAAGGTTTCCTTTTCAGGAAAGCGATTTTCCCGTAAAGCTGTCATATTTCATAAATGAAACACGCAGCTTTAGCAAGCATTATCCAAATGGATTAACCGTGGCAACAGTTAAAAGGTTGAATCGTAATCAACACAATGTTGATAACGATACCTTTCCATCACAAGCCCAGCTTTGTACGTTGGTACGTTGCCATCCATGTATGTTTTCCTTGAAGACTTATACAGTACCAATAGGCACAATGCCTTGTGGTACATCAATTAGTATCTAAACTTGTTGATATACATGGAATCCATTTTGAACGTCATGACACTTTGTCATGATAGGGAGTCGATACCTTGTATCACATCCTCATACGTAGTCAGTTGGTATACCTTAAAAGATTAACATCTTTATGAGGTGAGATCAGAAACCCATACCCTAGGTTGTTTTCTGACTCTCTCCGATCTACGCGGTTCTTTTGTATTCGAAGATTAATGGTATAAATTCATCATTGATGAACTATATGTGTTCCATTAAGGATTTCGTGCCTCGAACAGTATTACTCCAATTTTCATCGAGTATCACCATCCTCCCACTGACCACTGCATATCGGTATTCCTCTTAGAAAACCGCATGGTGAGCAACAATCATATTGTTCTCATGTGAGATTTATAAGTACTATACTTATGGTTTCCTTTAGGATAACCAATTTGGCACTTATCCAATTTAGGTTTTAGTTTGGTATTATCCAAACATATGCCTAGCATCCCAAATGGTCAGGAATGAGAAACCTGGTTTCTTTCCTGTTCATATCTAATATGATATTTGTCAAACAAATTATTAATAGAACTTTATTCTAAATAAGTTATTGCACTGTTAAAACTTATCCGTTGAAGGAAATGGTAGCTCAGAGCGACTCATGATTAGCCTTATCATGTCTAACATGATTCGGTTAATCCGTTCGGACACACCGTCACTTTGACGTGTTCCGGGAGGAGTCCTCATTTGAAAGAATACTATACTCTTTCAAGTATATAAGAAACTTATTGCTTAAGTATTTTCCATTACGGTCTTACCGTGACTGTATAATACTATAGCCGATCTGTTTGTCTATTTCGTGTCGAAACTCTAAAAGTTTCCGATTTGTGTTCTTCAAAAGAAACACATAACCATAACGTGATGCCACATCCATTAAGGTCACGAAACATTCATGTTCACATCTAGCCTAGCTAGATATGGGCCCACTAACTTCACCATGAATAGGGCTAACAGATCGGTGGCACTTACACTATTACCAAGTAAACAATGTTTTAGGTACTTTACCTAACAAACTAGATTCGTAGACTTTATTTGAATAGTCAAATCAGTCCTAGTACCCACTCTTCAAAAGTGCGGATATACGAGTCTTGTTTAATTCTGTCCTAGACAACAATGCCACAAATAAGTCTCACTTGATCAAATCAATTTGAGCTATTTATTTGTCATTATATGTTTGAGATTTTAATTATATTCAAAATATAAATTCTGTTATTTACATCTAATGTGTTTATCTCAGTATCATCTTTATATAATGAAACACTTAGTGTTCTAGAATATAAAGGTTTATCTACAATGGATTAAACACTGATATAGAGATAATGTCTCTAGTCAAACTAGTTACATTATAACAGTTCCTAATTTAAGTACACACCCAAAAGGTAGTTCCTAAACTTAGGTATCTACGGTCGAAACAGCGACTTTCGTCCCGTTTCCGATTCGCAGAGCAATCTCAGCTTGAAGTCAGTATCATGCTCAAAGCAGATTCTGAACATCAATACATATATTTTATGTACCACACTAAGTATTTAAAATCTAATTTCAATACTAGTTGTGAACATAACTTTGACAAACATTTTTAAAGTCAGAGCCTTGCCCTTTCTTTAATTCCTTCGTGTCTGCCATATCCAAATGGTAGTCACTTTGGTATATGTCAATTATCATTTTCAATATTTTAGGAACCTTAGGCCAAGCCTGGGTTTTTAGAATATCGAAACGATGTGCACCTCGTGCTACATGCCCAATTGCAAACTTTGACTTTATCTCCTCTAGAATAGTCAATTAATTCTCCAAGAATTATAAATTGCAATTTTAATACTTCTTAAATCTAAAATTAGATTTATGACAAGTATATTAAATTAAGCATTAAAGTCATCATCACATAAATCTTCCAAAGATTTTATGCTCTACTTATTTTGCTTAATTTTGGGCGTAAGGTATAATAAGTTATTTTATCAAATAAAGTAACCTATTATTTATTCCCAATTTGAAAGTTAAATCATTTAAAATATTTTAATCCCAGATTATATTTTAAATATCCAACTTTTCAATTTTATCTTGATTACAATAGTCCAACTATTTAATCAACGATTAGTGGTACTATATATATTATAATGATTATAATAGTCCAACTATATAATCAAATATAATCCAAATTAATTAACCTCAATTACATTATTACTATAATCCAATTATAAAATCAACTGTAAACTGAAATTAATTAATTCAAATATATTGATTAATATAATCCAATTATATATAATCAAGTATAATACAGTCCAACTGTTTATTAAAACAACAATTTAAATATTAGTCCAACTAACATTTAATCTAATGACGAAATAATTTAAATGAGCGCGTATGGCGAGTAATTGAACGAGTATTGCAAATTCAATTCATGCCTCCCACTATTTTTCGGCGAGCCTCTAACCCTCTGTCGAGTACTCAGGAAACCGTGTTTCCTAGTGGGCTAGGATCCCGTTAAATATCACACAATCTTGACTTTGGCCAACAAATTGTATGATAATTAACTAGGTAGATCTCTAAGATCAATTGGATCCAATCCAATTCCTTGATCCAGTAGGTGGACTTCCAAATCCTAAACATATATCTTATATATGCCAATACATCAAATGTATTACCTAACCTTTTTCCTCTGAATCAACTAGGCCTTGGCTTTGGCACAACAAACCTAATGATCCCAGTCAAGCGCGACCCATTGACCATGGAAAGCTTCGTAATCAATGTCGATGGACAAGAAGTGGTCTTGACTTTAGCCAACAAACACAACTTGGACAAGACACCAATATGGAACAAAGCCTCGTGATTCAAACACATCTTCGACGGACAAGGGCATGACTTTGGCCAACAACCCATGCCAATCTATGATCTTGAGCAAGAATCACTCAATGGAAGAAAAGACGCATGATATTTTATGAGGGTTTTTCGTGTGCAAATTGGCAACCAATTTATTATCTTGTTAAGGTCTCATCATCATACACCCTTAAACAAGCATTTAAACACTATAAAAGCGCATATGATAAATAATAATGATATCGGATGATATTTTACACATTGATCCTAGATCAAATCTCTCACTTCTCTCTCTGATGATGAGCGGAAATATATCAATATTTACCGCCCCTTTAACTTAATATTTTATTTAGTTTCTCGAGTTTGATGAACTTTTTGATGTGTTTTAGTTTATTTTGCAGATAAAATAATATCGGGTCTCAATGAAATCATTTAGGATGAAATATGGGTCAAATAAGGGCAATTATTGGACTTGATATTTTAATTTTGGAGATTGGAAACTTGAAAGGCGTTTTGACGAAGTGCAGTTTTGGAAATTCCAGTTTTGCGCATCTGTCGTATTTTGGGCTTAACTTTTTACTCAGATATCGGATTGCGCTGATTCAAGTTCCAGATTAAATAAGACTCAAAGTTCTACAACTTTTAAAGACAACATAATTTCGAATTTTGAAGATTTCATGCCCGAAATGGATGAACCATCCAGAAGTGTGTAGTGTCTAATTATTAAAGTCACTTTCAATCATTTTCAAAGCAAAAAATAAATTAATAAATAAATAATAAAAATTATCAAATCATCACCAAACATGATAAGAGATTAGTGGAGCAATTAATAATGGATTTGGTGGAGCAATTAGTGGATCAATTAATAATTGATTTGGTGGATGATTTGATGGAGGCAAAATTTTGCCTATAAATACCAAGCCATTTTATTTGTAAAATTCATACTTTCTTCTAGGAATTCCTTAAGAATACTAAGAAGATTGTATCTTGTTTGTTTATTTACAGCTTTCAGTAGTTATTTTCGTTTTCGCACTTTCTTTTTTTACTTTTCAGTTTTTACTTTTCGCAATTACTTTTACGCACAGTACTTTTCTTTCTTTAATTTTCAGTTTTTACTTTTCAGTAATTTACTTTCAGCAATTTACTTTTCAGCAATTTACTTTCAGCAATTTACTTTCAGTAATTTACTTTCAGCATTTAATTTTCAGTATTTAATTTTCAGTATTTTACTTTATGTCTTTTATTTTATTTAAGTTTTTTTTACTACCCGTAAATATGTGTCGTAACTAAGCCAGTTATCTGGGGTTGTGATGAAATCCAATATCACCGGTTTATAAGGGGTTAAATTATAACTTGGGTAATATAAAGATTTATTTATTGAGTCTTAATCTTAATGCTTTTTCATTAACTGGCCATTAATAAAATTGAACTGGGAAACTTAAAATGAACTAGACATAGGGATTTTAAGTTTAAGACCTTAGACTCAATAGTCCACGATCTTCCTTGAGGATAGATAACCCTTTAATAGATTTCCTTACATGATAGACATATACCTGTCGGGCGGGGGTAGCCATAATTGGAACTTAAACTTAATGAATCCAGATAATTTGGTTGACATAGACATATGGTTCAATTGGGTTAAACTGGGTATTTGTGTCTGACCATCGACAGAGGCTTACACATAATTTAGTGTTCCAGGTTAATAAATCAATATATTACCCAACTTAAGATAACCACTTCATCTTAAAATGATATTGGAAGAAATCACAACCATAGATAGTTTTTAATATTGAATTTTCTTAAAACATATTTTCGATAATTTTATTTACTTGCTTTTAAATTTAGAATCGTCACCATTTCAAATCAATCAATCAAACAATCTGTTAGATACTAGTAATCATTTGACCTCATAAAATTAATAGTTTTGATATTAAGTCCTCGTGGGATCGATATTTTTATACTACTTGAACGATACGTGCGCTTGCGTTATACGTGTGTGTTTACGCCGGTCAAGTTTTTGGCGCCGTTGCCGGGGACTTATTTATCTTTTACTATTAGTTTAGGGGTTAGATACTGTTACTTGTATCTAATTTCTTTTTACTTATTGTCGTTATTTTCTTGTGTTTCAGGTTCTCAGAACTTCATGAGACGAACCAGAAGCTTTGAACTCCGACCGCTTGACCCAGAAATTGAAGAACCATCAGACAGTTGAGAAGGGAAAGGCGAGAAGGCCAAGAAGCTTTAGTGAACATGGAACCTGAACCTTTGAACGTTGCACCACCAATTCCCATTCGAGACAGAACCATTCCGGTGATTGACAGACTCATTTCTTGCATTGTATTTCCTCCTTACCAGCAAATGCGTGTGACATCAAAACATGCATTCAGATGATTCAGCACTCAGTTCAGTTTGGGGGGAATGCAACTGAAGATCCGAATTCCCACATCAGCAACTTCCTGGAAGTTTGCGGCACTTTTAATTACAACCGAGAAGCGAAAGAAGCAATGAGACTGCGAGTTTTTCCATACTCCTTGAAGGACAGAGCTAAAGCTTGGCTACATTCACTACCACCAGGTTCTATCACAACTTGGAACACTTTAGCCACCAAATTTCTTGCAAAGTACTTTCCACCAGCCAGAACCGGAAAGCTGAGGAATGACATCACATCCTTTGTACAACAAGATTCAGAATCCCTCTGCGAAGCTTGGGAAAGGTACAAAGATTTGCTCCGGAAATGTCCTCACCATGAGATTCCAAAATGGCTTCAAGTCCAAACATTCTATAATGGACTTTCTGGAATAATGAGAACCACAATCGATGCTGCTGCTGGAGGAGCTTTGATGGCAAAAGGAGAAGATCAAGCCTGGGACCTAATCGAAGAAATGGCCAACAATAATTCTTTGTGGCCAACAGAAAGGAGCATGATCCAAAGAATTGCAGGAATTTATGAAGTTGGAGCAAACACAGCAGTGAATACCAGCTGGATCAGATATGCAAATGTCTAGAAACACTTAGCACGCAAGTTGTGAACATCGCTGGAACCACAAGTTCACCATATGGAGGAGCACTAGAACCAAACAACATGAAGAAACGGTGAATTATGTCAGCAATTTCAACAGACAAGGGAACAATCCATATTCCAACACCTACAATCCAGGGTGGAGGAGTCATCCCAATTTATCATGGAGCAACAATTCAGGCCAACAGCAGAACTATCCACCACTTGAATTCGAACAACAGAACAAAGCTAGGAGCAGGCAAATGAACCAGGAATAACAGAAGTGACCAACTTGAAAAAGTTAGAAGCAAAACACGACTCTCAAGCAGCAAGATATGATGCTATGTTTCAATCCCAATCAGCATTAATTCAAAGTCAATCTACTTCTATAAAGTACTGGAGAATCAAATGGGACAACTGGCAAAGCTCAGAGTTACAGACCGCCAGGTACCCTTCCTAGCAACACTGAGCCAAATCCAAGAAACATGGGGAAAGAGCAATGTCATGCCATCATGTTAAAAAGCGGTACTGAAATCAACAAAGATGTTGGAGTCAATTCAACTGCTGAGGAAGTTCCAAAAGAAACAAAGCAACAGATGGAGGAAAAAGAAGCAAAGGAAAAAGAACAGATCACTCCACCTCCACATTTTCCTCAACGTCTTCAGAAGAACAAATTGGACAAGCAGTTTTCTCGGTTCCTGGAAATCTTCAAAAAGCTGCATATCAACATTCCATTTGCAGAAGCGTTGGAACAAATGCCCACCTATGCCAAATTCATGAAAGACATTCTTTCACGAAAACGGAGATTGGGAGATTACGAGACAGTAGCATTAACAGAAGAATGTAGTGCTATCATTCAGAGGAAACTTCCCCGAAGTTGAAAGATCCTGGCAGTTTCAATGTTCCTTGCGTCATAGGAGAACATAACTTTGGTAAGGCTTTATGTGATTTAGGTGCTAGTGTTAACTTGATGCCTTTTTCTATTTTCAGGAAATTACAGATTGGAGAAACAATGCCAACTTCAGTCTCACTGCAACTTGCTGATAGAACGCTCGTATTTCCAAGAGGCGTAGTTGAGGATGTGCTGGTCAAGGTTGACAAATTCATTTTCCCAGCAGATTTTATTGTCCTTGTATATGGAGGAAGACGCAGACGTGCCAATCATCCTTGGGAGACCATTCTTGGCTACAGGTCGAACCATTATTGATGTACAAAAAGAGAATTAACCATGAGGGTACATGACCAAGAAGTAACATTCAATGTTTCAAGGCCATGAATTTCCCAGATGATGAAAAGAAGGAGGAATGTTTCAGACTTGATGTGATACACAGTATCGTTCAGAACTCTGATGAAAGACAAAGATCTACTGACAAACTTAAAACATGTCAATTGCCTGTGGAGCCTAAAGATAAAGCGTCTTTTGCACTGAAAGAGCCAATTCTTGCACTACAAGCAACAGAAGAGAAAAAGTTCCACCAGCTCAACGAATTAGAGGAATTTCACAATCAGCCTTTTGAAGATGCCAAATTGTACAAAAAAAATGGCAAGAAAAGACATGATGAGAAGTTAGTGCGCATACAACTGGAACCAGGGCAGAAGGTACTGTTAAACAAATCAAGGGTGAAATTCTTCCCATGGAAGCCAAAATCACGGTGGTCAGGTCCATTTGTGATCACCAAAGTTTTACCAAATAGAGCCGTTGAGATACATGATCCTGACGCTAACAAAACTTTCAAGGTTAAAAACAAGCGTGTCAAGCACTACTGGGGGGAATCATTTGAGCGACAAAAAGAAAGTGTTACACTTTCAGATCCAGCTTAACGTTCGAAAAGCCACGTCTGGCTGACGACTTTAAACTTAGCGCTAGCAGGGAGGCAACCCATGCAATTTGTGTATATATTGTGATTTGTTGTGTGTTTATTTTTGTGTGTTTAATTTTTGCAGGTTTAGTCATTTCAAGATGGAAGAAGCTCTCGCAAATCTCGCAAGCAATTTCCTTCTCTCCCTCAAAATCTCTGATGAAGTTTATAAAGCTCGCTTGGAACGAATGAGACTACTGACGATCCATGGTGTGCCTAATGATATTCATTGGTAATTGAAGCACGAGTCCGATTGGCAGGTGAGTCTTCTGACTTTTTTATTTCACATCTGCCTGGTTTTGGAAGAAACACCTATGCAAAGAAACGTAGAGCTAAGAAAATGTGGTGTTGTTTCAAATGTGTACGTTTAATTGCACACTCATTGTCGTTCTTTAGGAATGGTGTCTGATAATCGCGAAGACAAAATTAAATTTATTAGGGATGGCTTGAGTAAGGAGTCTTTAGATGATATATCTTAACTCTTGAGACGCATCCCAGTGGATATGTTCATATAGCCATTCGCAAATTACATACACAATTCCAAAAGGAAAGACAACTGTTAAGTCTCAGGAATCCGACTCAAAAAGTCCCTGTTTGCCAATTTATAAGAAAATTGGATGGGAAGCTTGTCCCTGACGCATAGACGTCAATCAAGCCGTACTTTTCTTGTAAATATTATATCTCTTTGTCTTTTCTTAATAATTGTGATTTGTTTTGTTGTTTTCTTTTAATTTCTCCGACAGGATCCAGACCTTTTGACTATCACGATATTAATTCGCTACTAATCGTCCTCTGGAAGATACTTGTGCTATTTTACTCACCCTTTTCAGGTACTATAAATTCAGCCCGTCATTGCACTTTTGAATGCATCCAGAGTTGAGAAAGAAATACATATAAAAAATGGAAGCCACTTCAAGAAGACGAGTTGAAAAATCTGTGTGTTTTGCGGTAGTAGTGTTGGTACTAAACCACAATACATAGAAGCAGCATAGGAATTGGGTCGAGTCTTAGCTGCAAGAATATGCACTTAATATATGGCGGAGGAAATCTTGGACTTATGGGGATCGTTTCAAAGGCTGTACAGAAGGAGGCAGTCATGTTTTGGGAATCATCCCAAAACCCTTGGTAGAGGCAAATCTTATTGGATCATCAAACGGCGAGGAACTGATCGTGTCAGGTATGTCTGAACGACTGGTAGAAATGATTAACCGTGTTGATGCTTTTATCGCTTTGCCAGGTGGTTTGGTACATTGGAGGAATTTTATAGTTCTATCTTGGGCGAACCTGAACATACACCAGAAACCGCTTGGACGTTTAATGTTGAGTGGATTTTATGATTTTCTTTGTGTGTGTTTCTTGATGATGCCCAAAGAAATGGGTTCGTGTCAAAACCTATGAAAGAACTCCTCTTCACTGCCAGAACTGCTCCGGGATCTAATAGACCAACTCATAGCCTATGAACCACAAGTTGACCCTATCCTTTCAAAAATAAATTGGGTTTGGGACGATCGTGGTAAGAGGCGTAGAATTAATCTGGATCTTAACCTTTATTTCCTGTAGATTTCAGCTAACCAGGTACGACCTTCTTAACTCTCATTTTTACTGTTTGACATTGGGGACAATGTCTCATTTAGGTTGGGGGAGGGAATTAGTTGATCAGTACCTTGTTTTTAGTTTGTATGTTATTTTTATTTTTAGTTCAAAATTTTTCGAAAAATACAAAAAAATTGAAAATTTTCAAAAAATTACAAAAATATTTTGCGTTTGTGTTTTTATTTGACTAAAAAGGTGAAATTGGTAAGAGATAGCTGAGTAAGGAGTTTCCACTCCTGAGACGTATCTCAAACCTATTTCGAAACAAGTTAATTTTTGTTTATTTCATTTTGAATTATTTAATTTTTGAATTCTCCTTAAAATGGAACTAAAATGAATCTTCATATGTTCAGTTAGCAGTATTAACAACATATATAGTAACATACGGACATGAGCTAAAATTGAAAAGTTTGTAATATTCAGTGCTCTAGTTTAATTGGAGGAAACATCTCAAAAAGCAATGGAGTAAAAAAAAAAAAAAAAGTCCGAGATCCGAGTTATTAAGTATGTAAGGGGTGTTTTAACACCTAGTGCTCTAAAACCAACTGGTTTTTTGAGTCACTGGCCCAACACTCGCTACATGGATCAAAGATGCTGCAAAAAATATTTATATCTGAAATCTGGGTAATTAAGTCCGTAGGGGTGTCTTAACACCTGGTGCCCTAAAAACCAACTGGTTTGGGAGCCACCGAACCAACACTCGTTACATAGATGGAAGATATTGTATATAAATAAAGAATAGAGAAAATCAAAGAAAAAATCAGGAAAAATCAGAAAAATATTCCATTGCTGCAAAAAGGTGTGAATTCTGATAAAACTTTAGGACAAAAATATTACTCTCTTATCAACTGTACTTATAACTGTTGTGGGAAAAATGAGTTGATTAATATTTTGTTGGCTGTGTATATGGAGAATGGTAAAAAATAATCGGAGAATTTACTTATTCGGTAATTTAGAATGAAACAAAACAACTAGTAACTTGGAGTAAAAGTTTCATCTGATTAGTCACTAACATTTTATTCTATTTTCTCTTGTCTTTTTGCTTTTGTGAGCATTAGTTTTATTTTTTTTTTTTACTTTTGTAAAACGTTTGTGGGTATCGTTGCTGTAAGCCCTCACGAGACTATAACTCGTCCACTAGGGACACCTAGGGGTTTAAAGACTTGTTGCATATGCTAAATGCAACCGTGATCCCTACGAAAGTGGCTTAGTTTAATTTTATTTTTATGTTGTTGTTTTGCTCGAGGACTAGCAAAATGTTAGGTTTGGGGTGTGATGAGCGGAAAATATATCAATATTTACCGCCCCTTTAACTTAATATTTTATTTAGTTTCTCGAGTTTGATGAACTTTTTGATGTGTTTTAGTTTATTTTGCAGATAAAATAATATCGAGTCTCAATGAAATCATTTAGGATGAAATATGGGTCAAATAAGGGCAATTATTGGACTTGATATTTTAATTTTGGAGATTGGAAACTTGAAAGGGCGGCGTTTTGGACGAAGTGCAGTTTTGGAAATTCCAGTTTTGCGCATCTGTCCGTATTTTGGGCTTAACTTTTTACTCAGATATGGATTGAGCTGATTCAAGTTCCAGATTAAATAAGACTCAAAGATCTACAACTTTGAAAGACAAAATAATTTCTAATTTTGAAGATTTCATGCCCGAAATGATGAACCATCCAGAAGTGTGTAGTGTGTAATTATTAAAGTCACTTTCAATCATTTTCAAAGCAAAAAATAAATTAAAAAAAAATAATAAAAATTATCAAATCATCACCAAACATGATAAGAGATGAGTGGAG